>CM067515.1:30812120-30894620 GCA_034509495.1 Acestrorhynchus altus | reverse complement strand
GTACATCTCCTCCTCACAGTGTCGGACATTATGGACATTATCACACACTGAGACACTAAAGGGACAGACTCACTGAAAGGCTGGACATTATTACTTTTCCATCCAATCACTGCACTGACCCTTTATCTACACATGGACACACAGAGAGCATGACTGAGCCTTCATCTGTACTGTATTGTTACTATGGTTACCTGCATAATGTTTATGCAATTACACATTCAAAAATGATAACAGCACAGTATTTGCTCGGCTTTAATTTTTTATTTATTTAAATTTTATTTATTCTGTTCTTAAGACATGAGCTCTGAGCTCTTTCTGCCATTTGTTGTTCGTTGTGCTGCTGTAATTTGTGTCCTTTCACTCTGTGATTAATAACGTTATCTATCTAGTCTCGAATTTTAGAAGAGAAGAAAAGAAGTTTACAGATTGAACTTTAGGAGAGGTTCTACACACAGCTTGGTGTTAATTTACCGAGTCTGAGGTGGCTTTGAACAAATCTTCAATACACAGCTCCACAGGTGAGGAGATGAAAATGAATTTAATGAAAAGTTCTACGATAAATAAATAAAACATAAATAAATAAATTACTAAATAAATAGGCTGAGATTCCTAAATATAAACAGATGTTTAATATTTAGTCATTTAAACCTAAAAAAATCTGGTCATTTTTAATCAGACCCTTGGTTTAATATTTTGTGGAACAACCTTGGTTTGTAATTACAGCTATAACTCATTTTTATAAGACCTGATCAGGCCGCACGGGTCTCTGAAGTAATCTTGGCCCAGTTCTCCAAGTTGTCTAGGTTCTTTGTGCATCTCTTGAGGACTCTTTTGAGCTCTTTCCACCACTTTCCAATTTGTTGAAGGTCAGGAGATGGACTAGGCCGCTGCAACACCTTTATCTCCTCCCTTTTAAACCAGGCCTTGTGCAAAGTGAGTTGTAACAGATGGAATTTGAATATAAACTGCTCCAGCAGAGGGCACTGTGTACAGTGTAATGAACAATGCTGTGTAAATAATGACATTCAGAGGTGTGGGTGTTCAGAAAGTGAGTGTATGAGAACCTGAAACTAGATACACCAAATAGCCATAACATTATGACCACCTCCTTGTTTTCTGCACCCACTGATCACACAGGAGCTCTTTGTGGTTCTATAATTCCAGACTGTAGTTCATCTGTTTCTCTGATACTTTATTCTCCTCCTTTCTCTAATAATTCTGCTTTAAACAATCCTCTCTGCATTCCATCTGCAAGAGGCCAAAACAGCACTGAGAGGAATGTGTCACATTAGACCTTCAATTATTTTTATCCATCAGTGACAAAATGAGCAATTCCAGGCCAGATGATTCCCCGAGCATTCCACAGCCGAAAGACAGTCGTGTTCACACTCATCCTCGCACAACGTAGAAACTTAATTACAAATCAATTTTTATTCACATTGTTCAGCAGATTCAGGATTATTACCTGCATTAAGGGAGGAAGATCAGGCGAATGTGTTGCTCAGCCAGCTTAAAGATACTTGAACAGAACATGGAAGCAACCAACGATGAATCTCAACCACTTTTGAATTTTGTTTATTTACAGGGTTTTACAGAGTAGAATTTACATTCATTTAACATTCACTTCCTAGCGCTTGGGTTCAAGTCCCTACTTATGTGTCTGTGTGGGTTTCCTCCAACAGTCCATAATCATGAAGATCAGGTGAACTGGACACTCTAAACTGATTCAGTGTGTATGATTTGGACAGATATGGACTGGAATTCTGTGGGGGGACCCCCTCCCCAGTCCTTGAAGCAGTCCCCGGGTGGACAGTCGTGTATAGTAGAGTATGCTGTCTCATCAGTGTGTTAGTTGAGGTGTGAGTGTGAAACGTGCTGATTGTATGTAAAGTGTCTGACGTGCTGTATGAGTAACGTTGTGGCTCCATTGAAGAACTGCACCCTGAAACCCTGATTTTTAGAGAGTTGATTGTGTGAATGAGATGTGAAACTCTGAAGAACCATTTTAAAGTATAAATAACTCCACATTAAACAAAGGTTCTTGTAAGTAGGACTCGGTCCTGACGTCTTTTTAGTCATTATTTATGTCGGCACTACAGAGCCCCGATTCATTCTGTGTCAAGCGGTCTCAAGTGCGGCTAAATATTTTAAAACAATGTTCTCTGCAGTATTTTTTTTTTTTATTTTGCAAGTGCCGGGTCCTTAGCTCTGACGCAATGGCTAACAGACCAGCATCACGTTGAGTGTGATGTGGAGAGCACTCCATCCACCCACCCAGAGCAGGCCAGTTTCACTACCTCTCTGACTCCCTTAGTTCTGCACAGCAGAACTAAAACACCACTAAGAGGTTTTGGGTTTTGAGTCTTTAAATGACAGCAGTGATTTAATATTTTGAACAACCTTGGTTTGTAATTACAGCTATAACTCATTTTTTATAAGACCTGATCAGGCTGCACGGGTCTCTAATCTTGGCCCAGTTCTCCAAGTTGTCTAGGTTCTTTGTGCATCTCTTGAGGACACTTTTGAGCTCTTTCCACCACTTTCCAATTTGTTGAAGGTCAGGAGATGGACTAGGCCGCTGCAACACCTTGATCTCCTCCCTTTTAAACCAGGCCTTGGTTTTCTTGGCTGTGTCCTTGGGGTCTTTGTCCTGTTGGAAGATGACATGATGACCCATCTTGAGACCCTTGATGGAGGAGCAGAGGTTTTTGGCCAAAATCTCCAAGTAGGATGTGCAAACAACCTTCCGGCCGATGAGGACCAGATGGCCAGGCCCCTTGACTGAGAAGCAGCCCCACAACATGATGATGCCACCACCATGCCCTGGGATTTGAACATGCGATCCTCACGTGGCAGTGCTTTAGAGCCACTCTGAGCCTTTTTATTGGTTCTATTAATGCCATGTTCCTGAGGCCTCGTGCAAAGTGAGTTGTGACGGATGGAAAATGGTGCCTTTGCCATTTTCTTAACAAGCATATTGCAGTTTGGACTTAAAATGTAAATAATAAACAGAAGCTCAATCAAATCCTACTTTAAATGGATGGGTTTTTTGCTTTGAATATAAACTGCTACCTCTCTGACTCCCTGACCCAGGATTCGAACCTGCACAGCAGAACTAAAACCCCACTAAAAGGTTTTGGGTTTTGAGTCTTTATATGACAACTGTGATTCATCAAACATGATCACATCGTGCTGGAGTTCAAGGTTTTAAATATGGAACACAACGTTAAAATTGAGAAGTTTGGACTTTTTTGTTATTACAGAGATTGTTGGTACCGGTTCTGAATTCCAGGTACAGGTACGTGAAAGGTACCTAACTCTACTTAAACTGGTATAGAACCTGCTAATTCTTTGTACAGTGCAAGGTGTGGCAGACTTCTTTATGGCACCTTTTGCTCTAAAAACATTCCACAGTGTCGAAACTGCGAGAACATCCATCGACCTACACAAGGTCAACACCTCTGATCTGCTCTGATCCTCTGATTCCATGTCAACATAATTCTCACATTGAACACCTGGTCTTTATATATCATTTTATAAGGTGTTAAAGTGATATGACAGAATGTTGAATATGAAAACCAAGCTTTGGACACTGAAGAGCAGACAGTGGTTTGAAGAGCCTAAAGCACAGCTTCACCTGAATCTGTACACATTGTTTTATTCATGTTCAGTGAAGCAGACCAAGCCGGGTATGACTGGCTCTCCATTATTGATGAAAGGCAATCCTTAGCTCAAGGCCAGGGAGGACTCTTGGTGGGTTTTCACACAGGGCTTCTCTAATGTGGCCTTCACAGCAAGACCGAACTCTCAGAACCCTTTGAGAAGAAAAGAGCTCAAGTATGCGAGGATGAGGAAAAGCCTGTTTGGTCAGTTCAAGACTCAGACCAGTTTTTGATTCAGATCAGCTCTGCAGAAAACCGGCTGGACAATCCTACGCTGTAGTGCAGCTGAAAGGACGTTCTTTACTGAATCTAAGGAGCTCACATGGTCAGAACACACCAAACGGATGGCGAAGAAGGCACAACAGTGTCTCTTCTACCTCAAGAGGCTGAAGAGGTTTGGTCTGAATCTTTGCATCATGAGGATGTTCTACACCTGCACAGCTTCATGATGGGCTGCATCACCACCTGGTACATTTACATTTATGGCATTATAACTGGTCACCCACAACTACACCAAGGCTCCGTGCTTCTGCAGATGGAGTGACCAGTGAGTTCTCAAGGGAAATGGTGAGATCAGGATTAGGACCAGGGGTTCCAAGAATGAATAATATTTCAGTCTCGCTGGGATTGAGTTTGAGGTGATGGGCTGCCATCCATGATGAGACATCAGAGAGACAGGCCGAGATACAGGATGAGACCTAGGTGTCGGAAAGTGGGAAAGAGAGGATGAATTGAGTGTCACCATCATAGCAGGAACAGGAACAGCACCGCTCTTGAGAAGGAACCTCCTCACTGCCCAGCACATCATCTGGGTTCAGCTCTATATGATAAACCGATTAGATCATAAAGACTGTTTAAGCAGGGCGTGAGTTACAGCTGCCACACATTCCAGCAGTTATGAGAATGAGTTTGACGTCAGTGGAAAACATCATTCCACTGTCTTCACAACACCGTCTAGATCCTAAGATTGCTTCACCAACAGCCGTACTGCATTATCTTCAATCTGGTCCTACCAATATGACTGAGATGTTTGTAATGAATCAGCTCTGGAATCCAAAGCAACTCTGATGTAGCAGTGAATGCATGAGCTGGTTTCAAAGACCAGGATTAAGCCTAGTTCTACTTTCAATGGATCACCATTCAGAAGGCTCTGAAGTCCAATCCTAGGCTCAGTCCCTGTCTGCTGAAACTGGCTGGTGTGGAATGTCGTTTTTGAGAATGACCATGAAATTTTCGGTTCTGACAAATATACAACCCCAACTTCACTGTTGTAAAAAAAAACATGTTTTCATTGTATTAAAATGTTATTTTTTGCCTATAAAATATTAGGTTTGGTCTGTGTAGCGTTGATCTTTCCTTTTAATGGAGACTCTCCACTGAAACTAGGCTTAATCGCTTCCATGATAAATCAGCCCTTTGAGTCTAGAACTTATCTGGATCCGGGAGACCGTATTAAACACCCGGTGTTTTACATGCTGTTGGTTAAACATGTATTCCCGTGTGTAACCCTGAGTGACCCAGATCTGTATGTATGTTAATCAGGCATTTCTGATGCATCTCCAGAAGACAAACCTGTTTGGGTGGTTTTGCAACTGCAGTCTGTTACTGTTGGTGCGACCAATCGAGAGCACTGTCAGTTCAGCATTCTATTATTTGATTGGACGTTAATAGATCCTGTGAGTGTCTTGATTCAGAAGAAGGTTCCACACCTGCTCCACAACACAAAAGCGTTGATTGTGGCGATGAAGCTCACTGTTGAGTACAATGCCATAAATGAGCGCAACACCTTCAGCAGTGGAGATACTCTGACCGGTCAGGTCATCGTTGATGTCTCTGGGAAAACCACCATCAAATCCCTCACCATCAAAGCAAAAGGGAAGGCCAATGTGTTGTGGACGGAAACCTATGGAAAAGCGCATGTGACCTACTGGGATAAAGAGAAGTACTTCTCACAGACGAAGTCGATTCTACCCAGTGAGAACAGTGATGGTAAGAGAACGTCATTTTTGACATATATGGTACGAATGGCATTATAAAATGATACTGATCCCTCTTCCTGCTCATGCTTTGCTTCACTGTGTATCACATTTCCAGGCTCTTTCACGTTGTGCCGTGGGAGACATACATTCCCTTTTGTGGTTCAGCTTCCCTATCAGTAAGTTTTCTTCGTCCTGCTCAGAACAGTAGGACTGAATGCAATGTGTTCGATACACGTGTCACATAACAGAAGGAGATGTTGGACTGAATCGTTCACTGTAAGACTGTAATATGTAAATTATTATAATATTAAAGCAGACGTTTATTGGGGGAAACTGTACAACTGAAAGGAGGCTCTAGGTCCCTGTTGGGCTTCTAGTCTGGATATGAGACGAGATACGGTTGGGTATGGAGTGCTACAGGTTCAGTACGGTATCCTGCAGAACATTTCCCCACAGATGTTGCAGCTGGGCTTGTAGATCCTGCACAATTGTAGGTTGCTGAAGTTGGCGTCCAGCTGCTCCCGTAAATGCTCGAATGGAGATAAATGTGGTGAATGGACAAGGATGTTGTAATCTGGTGGAGACGGTCCTGGGCAATCCTTGCTGCATGTGTGAGCATTATCCTGCTGAAGAAACGGGAAACTCTGCCGTGATGTCCTGCACATATCGCTGAGCTGTTAATGTCCCTCCTGTCACTGCTAGTGTCGTGCGACTTGTAAGCAATGCTCCACAGATCGTCACACCAGCATTTGAGACAATGTGTTGCTTCACAGCAAAGTCAGGATTGAAGTGCTGACCATGAGGCCTCCATAGGCTACTCAGTCCTGACCATCAGATTCCATACAGAACCTGGATTTGTTGCTAAAGACTATACAGTCCCAGTCCATAGCTTCAGTCCCAGTCCAGGTTTCTTGCTCTTGATACCACTGCAATGGTGGTTTAGTCAGAACAGTCTAGATGGTGGCATTGAAATGACCGTGTTTCTCTCAGTCTGGTGATTTGCTCCCTCTCAAAGTCTGTCACCTGGAAGAAGTAGAACTTGTAGAAGCATGTCTGACGTATCTTTTTATTTCTATCCACCCAACAAACCTGAGTGTTTATGATCTCTTTGTTACAGTGACATACCATCATCTTTCAAAGGTGAAAAGGGCAAAGTTAGATACCACCTGATGGCCCAGTTAAAAAGGTCGATGCGAGTGCCAAGCAAAGCCGAGACAGAATTCACCTTTGTTTCACGTCCTGACGCACTTCTTCCTGGAGCCATGGTCAGAACATTATCACCCATAAACAGATTGATATGATACAGAACTTGTATATCGATGCTGTTATGCCACAACCTTTGAAATATTCGTGAATGAATTGATCAACGTTTACGTTTGCTTTATTTTAATGGAGGAACTTTAGTAAAAGTGTAGAATTTTTGACCGTGTGACTTTAGACTGATCTCCCTTCTAAGTGAATGTAAATAATCGTGTTTGTTTTGTCCAGGAAATGATCTAATTTAACTCTACTTTCTCTCAGGCACCACAGTATGGAGTTAAGGATAGGGATGTTACATTCTTTGCCTCTGGTAACATTGCAATGAACCTTTTTCTGGAGAAGACAGGTTACCAGCAAGGTAAGAACAATGGCTGTATAAACCACACTGAGGTTTCCACACCTGAATGCTGCCTTATTTATTTATATACATACAGTGTCAAGTACTTGCACCCAGAAGGAAGACAAAGGTGATCAGGATCAATAACTGATGATAACTGTATCTGATCTGATCAATATTTATTGATCTACTCATACAGAAGTGGTGTCTCTCAGTATGGCGTAGGGTTTAACGCCACATGCCAGACTTCTCTGCATGGAGGTGTAGAGGTTCCTAATGGTGATCTGGAAATGTATGAAATTACACCAACACCATGACACCAGACCTTCTGGATGCGTTGATAAACTGCTGATATTGGCACTCATTGGTCGTCTCCACTGAGACAAAGGTGGGAAGCTGACCCTCTGCCATTCTGAGTGACATGACGGTGCCGTGCGACACCATTGCAGTCGGTTGGTTCCTTCTGGGTGCTAGTTTTAGAACTTCTGTAGAATTTCCTTTAAACAAATTCTAAACAGTGTGACAAACAATAGACTTAGAAGCAGCACCGTAGACTTAATGTCATTTTAAGATCTCAAACTGAAGATGGAAATCTTTTTTGTACATTTTGTGAAAATGCAGATTCAAAGGAAACCTTGTTCTCATTATTACGCAGGTGAAAACCTGATGGTCAGAGGAGAAATCGTCAACAGCTCAACCAGAACCATTGTTCCCAAATACATCATCTATCAGAAGCGGAGCTTCTTTGCTCAGGGGCAGAGAAGAGTGCACACGTCCACCATTCTAAAAGAGAAAGAGGATGCTTTATGCTCCTCCACCAGGCAAACTGTGTGTAAAATATTGACGGTCCCCTGGGGAGTCACTCCTACCATCCTCAACTGCCGCATTCTCAAAGTGGAATACAGGCTGAAGGTACCTGCTCCTCATCCATAATAACAGAACGGAGAGATGTATTGATTTAGTATTGACTGAAGGGGTAATAAAAGTTATTAGTAGGCTTGGGCAATAACAAACTTGAACAAATGATTACCTTCTGCAGAATTATCGATAAGCAATAATAGAAATATTCTTATGTAGTATATCTTATTTTAATCATGAGACCTTTTACTCACTGATGTCAGTCAATGGATTTAAAAGATAATTACTGAAAAAACGTAATCGCTCCGAGTAGTTACTCATTAAAAGTATTCAAACGAATGTACTGACTTTTCCCCAAAAGACCAGATGTCTAGACAGCTACAAATCCCTCTTAATGACCTCCCTGATGAAACCGTGTGCTTTCTTCAATACGTCCAAAACTCTGCAGCAAGAGCTCGCTCACATTCTAGAAAATCAGCTCATCACCCCAATTCTCCTGGAGCTACGCAGTACCTGACCTGCTCTGTATTCAGTTTAAAATCCTCCTACTGATGGAGAACTCTCCACAAGATCTGGCTCCAGTCGACCATTCTGAGCTCCTGCAGCCCTACGGTCATGAACCATCACTTAGGTCTTCAGATAGTGGTCTTTATTCAGTGCCTAATTCAGATGAGCTTCAGTTCATCATTCAGTGTTCTGGTCCCAAGCTATGGAACTCTACCACCAGGCCTTCGCCTCTGTTGTTTAAAACACTTTGTTAAGGTGCTGCATAAATTAAAATGAAATTTTCATTTTTTCCTGATTTATGATTTAAAGTGCGATTTGCCACCCTGAGGATACCACCAGAAGGTGCTTCATGGCAAACCTGTTGAGAAACCATGGTCTAGGGTACATGTGGGATTAGTGTAAAATCCAGCCCATTAAAAGTAGCACCAATCCTTCAGCACCAGATGGGCAAATGGTATGTCTTAGGGCAGGATCAAACGGCATTTGATATAAAACATGCTGTAACAAGCAATGAAAACAGAGGTTCACACCTTGGTAGGACAATGCTGGTGGTCCTGAAGAGGTTTCCTTGGCTGACATTTTTGTTTGTTTGATTTTGCAGGTTATCCTGGATGTGTCTTTTACTAGAAACCCAGAAATTAAACTCCCACTGCTCATTCTGCCTGCCTGTAATGGAGCCATGGCCAAAGTGCAGGAGGCGTGCCAGCCTTAGAAAACCAACAGTTTCCACTGGATGCAACTCAGCTGTCTTCTTCCTCCAAACAGGATGAGTTGAGTATTTAGCAAAAAGTTCTATTTTGGTTTCATCTGACCATATGATATTCTCCCTATCTTCTTCTGGATCATCCACATGCTCTCTGGAAAACTTCAGATGGGCCCGGACATGTACTGGCTTAAGCAGGGGGACACGCCTGGCACTGCAGGATTTAAGGTGTAGTGTGTTACTGATGGTAACCTTTGTTAATTTGGTCCCATTAGTGACATATACTCATTGACAAAACACCTCACCAACAAGGGGTTGATGGAATCAAATGAAACATAAGTGAGAATATAGCGATGGTGTATTAGAGTTGGTCCTCTAGTCTGTATACAAGATGAGATCTGTTTGGTCATGGAGGTACAGGTTCCATATGCCATTCTTCAGCACATTTACCCACAGATTTTGCAGCTGGACCTGTAGATCCTGTACACTGATAGGATGCTGAAGTTGGTGTCTCCATACTGTGATGCAGGTCCAGTCCACAGCAGTCCAGGTTTTCTTGTTCATGAAACCACTGCAAACAAATGAATTGGTGGATTGGTCAGAACAAAAACCACCACTCTGATTCTCTCAGTCCAGTGATGTACCCTCTCAAAGTCTGCCAACTGGACAAAAGGTCAGGTCTTCAAGTGCATCGTAGAGGCAGCTCTGAGAACAATCTCTGATACTTTTACACCCTCTTGTGCCAAAAGCCAGGATCTAATCCACCCACATCTGTGATAACTTCCATATCTGACTCAGACGCCACTCCATCTCTGCTGGTTTATGCAGGAATCTGACTTTTTTGTCAATCAGTGTAGCAGAGGAAACTCGGTGTCCGTTTATGGAGCAGGTAGAGAACTGGATGTGCCAAAATGTTCTTCAAAGACTAAACTGAGTTAAACGAATACTTGAGTCAGATGATTTGATTTTCTGCTAGACTGTGATATTATATTCACTTGCATTTTGGAACCAAGTTAGTTAAACTTATAGAACTAATTTTAGATCTGTTACATGATTATAAATTACTTTAGGACTGCTGTCCTTAAATAATTTAAAACTGAAGGATGTCTGACTGTCCTTGTTTTGTAGTCCTGAAGGTTTACCTGTGATATTAGGTTTAATTTTATGTGACCATTTTATTTAACGTATTTATTATTTCAAGCTTTTTTGTTCAGTTTGGCTTATAGATCCTATAATGAATATAAAATAGCAATTAATTAATTAATTTTAATTAATTTTTCAATAAAAAAATCAAAGAACTTTCACAGTATTATAATTTTAAGATGCACTTGTATATAGACTTTAGACATAGACTAATAAAAGTTCCTATATAAATTAGACTATTTTTATATATCTTTAGTTTTATTTTAGCACTGTATGTACTTTAACATATATATTTGTATGAAACATTAAAATATTGGTTCATAGATATTTATTTTTTGTTTTACTTTGATCTCTCAGTTTTATACAATTGTTACATGTATTTAATCATTTTGATTTGTCATTTTATGAATATGCTTTGTCGGTATAATACTAATAATCAACATGTCATTGTACTCCATGTGTTGGCGAACAGAAACAGCAAATGTCAATATTTAAAAAAAAAAAAATCTCATTATTGATATTATTGAGGTTCAAATGTTGCCACTGAAATATTTTCCTCAATAAATAAATGAGCAAATGTCATTTTGTCTCATTTGTTTGATTAGGTTCTCCTTATCTACTGGTTTTACTTATGTCTGTACTTATTGGACATTTATTTTACAATCATCAGTCAGAAATGAATTAAAATCTAAATCAGCAGGATATTTCTGAAAAACCCACTTCACTGGTCCAGATTCACACTGCCATCTGCTGGAATGCTTAAGGAGTTTTTAATGAGGCAGTTGTGAAACTGTATACAGTTGGGCCCGTAAATATTTGGACAGTGACACAAACTTCATGACCACATAGACCCCAAATGAAGAAGATTTTCACTGTCCAAATATTTATGGCACTAACTCTATTAGTGTGTATGCAATCATCCATCAAGTCGTATAGAGCGTCTAAATACAAACACACTGAAATAAATGAATCATCTGATTAACTTTATCAATCTGGGCTTAATTCTGTCTTCAGTTCTTGGTTATCTGAGCAAAAGCTGTTTATGTTTCTGCTAATAAACAATGAATTGTGATGATATATGTTCACCTAATCATTTTCTAATCACTCCTCGAGGAATTCCAGTTACCATCCAAACCCTGTTTATCTAATCAATCCTTCATTAAAGTAAATGAGGTGAGCAGCTGGTGGAACTGAACAGTCAGCCCAACCTTAACAATGATTAACTGGCTAAAATGTCGTGACTGATTTATATTTATATATTTTATTTATTGTAAATGTATAAATAGTTTTAAACCACTTCCTTCTTCCACTAAAGCTCATGTTCAGATGAGTCAAGTTCACACGGTTCCTCTCAAATGCTCAGATGTGATGCTCAGGTTCTTTCATTGTGACATTTTGACCAAAAAAGCCAAATAATTTCATGTTTCCATCCACTGCAGTAATTTGAGGAGATACGAATAAAAGCCTGAAACATTTATCGTTGTTAGTGAATCCGTGAGAGGTTTAAAACACACGTTCATGTGGGTGAGCCTGAAACGTTGTAGCCCTGATTACTGTAGTGAGTAAAAATACATGGGCTGCTGGTTATAGAACCAGTCTGGTGACTGGAAGGTTGCTGGTTTGATTCCCTGAACTGGAAGGATAAGACAGAGTCCTTGAGCAAGGAGCTTACAGTGGGAGGAAAAGTATTGTCAGCCTCTGATTGTGAAAGTTCTCCTTATAAAGTGGAGAGAGGTCTGTAATTTTCATCAGAGGTTCACTTCAACTATGAGAGACACAATGAGAACATAAATCCAGGAATCACACAGTAAGATTTTAAAAAGAATTTATTTGTAAATTATAAATAAGTATTTGGTCAAAAAAACAAAAGTTCAGCTCAATACTTGGTAACATAACCTTTGACGGAGGTCTTCAGCAGGTAGCTGGTATTGTGGCCCATTCTTCCCTGCGGATCTGCTCTTGAGCAGTCATGTTCTGGGTCTGTCGCTGGGCAACACGGACTTTCAACTTCTTCCACAAATTTTCTATGGGGTTGAGGTCTGGAGACCTGGAGACTCCAGGACCTTGAAATGCTTTTGACAGAGCTACTCCTTTGTTGCCCGAGCGGTGTGTTTGGGATCATTGTCATACTGGAAGACCCAGCCACGTTCCATCTTCAGTGCTCTCACTGATGAAAATCTCACGATACATGGCCCTGTTCACTCTTCCCTTAACACGGATCAGTCCTCCTGTCCCCAAAGCATGATGCTTCCACCTCATGCTTCACAGTATGCAAATCAGCATTCTTCTTCCTCCAAACACATGTTTAGTTTTTACAAAAAAATTCTATTTTGGTTTCAACTGACCACATGATATTCTCTCAATCTTCTTCTGGGTCGTCCATATGCTCTCTGGCAAACAGATGGGTCCGGACATGTACTCTCTTAAGCAGGGGGACACGCCTGGCACTTCAGGATTTGAGTCCCTCTCAGCGTAGTGGAAAAAAAAGATTTTTTTCAACATGAAATTTGATTACATTCCCTAAAGTGTCTCCAAGATTTAAAAAAGTGGAAACACAATGTTTTTATTTCCCATGGAAGTTGTACCTCCAAGGTACAAATATTGGGTTCATTTTTAACCCACCAGTTATGAATATGATGGATATATTTACATTCCACCTGTGGTAATTGTGAGTCTCTGCAGCAGCTGCAAAAGCGCTTTAGGGGGCTGAATCTTGTCATAACCCACCTGAGGGTTTGAAACTCAATTAAGCTCTTTCATTTTAGGGGTCTCGTTAAGGCATAGGATTCAGAATATTAAGACAACACGAGGGTGAAGTATTTAAGTGTTATAGTTGAACTCCTCTGGCATTAGCTATTTCAATTGCTCACTCCTTACGAACTGCTTAAATAAAAAGTTATGATCGAGATCCTGTATAACCTTGTGAAAAGCTGTGCAATTCTACTGTTGTTACAATATTCAACAGTTTTGACAGTGATTAAAATTACCCCTCCGCCGCCGCTGCCGTTTTGTGACTCACCTTCCAAGCAATTACGCTCATAATCAATCACGCAGTTAAAGTGCCGCGAGTTGCTCGGAGGCATAACATTCTGCATCCTCGGCTACAAGCTGTGTTCTGTTTCCCCTTCATCCGATGGAATTAGCTCAGCTGATTAGACCACAGGGATTCGTGTCCCACCAAAATTCCCCCCGGATATTAGGAGAGACACATTAGAATTGCATTAGGAGAACCCAGCAGCATTGGAGAAAATCAGAGTGCAGGGAGAGCGCAGTCATCTACCTGCAGGGAAGCCTGCTTGACAGCGTGAGGTCCAGAGAAGAGCAGAGCCATGCTCTCCGCCTGTGCGCAGTCTTTTTGAACTCCTTCACAAAAGGAACACTTCAAAGTGTCTGCTCAGCCTAACTGGTGGCGAAGCGCTGGAGGCCACTGGAGGCTGAGTGCACATGGTTATGAGAAAGTGTTCATTATTTTCTCTGGCTGAGATCTTTGATCCTGAACTGTCCCCTTTTCATTCCAAGATAACGTGAATATATGCATGATATGAATAAAGCAAACAAAATGTTGAATAAATTATGATGCTGCTTTAATACACAAATGAAAGGGAGCTGAAAGTTATTTGGAGGCAAAATTTTAATTCTTCACTCTAAATCAATGAGTTACGGGGATTTTCTTTTTACTGGGTGGAGCCTGAATTGTAATTTCCTATATATATATATATACACACACTATTCATCATCTCCTCTGATCACACAGAAGCTCTTTGTGGTTCTATAATTCCAGACTGTAGTTCATCTGTTTCTCTGCAGACTTTATTCTCCTCCTTTCACCCTGATCTTCAATGATCAGGACCCCACAGGACCACCACAGAGCAGATATGATGTGGGTGGTGGGTCATTCTCAGCACTGCAGTCACACTGACATGGTGGTGGTGTGTTAGTGTGTGTTGCTGGTACGAGTGGATCAGACGCAGCAGTGCTGCCGGAGTGTTTAAACCCCCTCAGTGTCACTGCTGGACCCAGAACAGTCCAGAAATATGAGCTTCTATCTCTGACTTTACATCTACAAGGTGGAGACACTCGGTAGGAGTGTCTAATAGAGTGGACAGTGAGTGGACTCCACCACCACCACTGCAGAAAGCATGACCGTCTTCGTGATGCAGCTATTTTGTATATTTCCACCTGAAATGTTATGAAATCCTCTGAATTCTGAGGTTCATGCATGTAACCGGGTTAGCTCACATGTAGAATTTAACCTCCTTTTCGTTAAGTCAGTGGTTAATAAATGTTTGCTTAATTTCTAGAGAAGCTCAATATGTAATGTATTAAACTCAATAGCACATTATTGAGTTTTCTACTCAATAACACTGAGCAAGAGAGAGTGAAATCTGGAATGGACTTTATTATTAACACCTGCTCTTTGATGCAATTATCTAACAAGCCAATCATGTGACAGCAGTGAAATCTATAAAAATATTGTATATATGGATCAGTTCCTTCAGGTAATGAGAAAGTGCCATGATTTTGGCTCAACTGACAGGCTCAGTAAAAAATATACATTTCTGTAAATACCTGCAGGGTGTGCAGCAGGATTCGTAGATTGAGGAGAGGTGGTATAGTACACTGGGTGTGTGAAAAATGGGTCACGATGTAGATGTAAATGATTGGCTGAAAGGAGTGATTGCATTTCGAGTGTGCCAAAGGTCACAGAGTGAAGGAAGGAGCTGAATTTGCAGATAACTGAGGTCACCTTCCCTGATGATGAGCATGATGGACAGTGTAACACCACTCCATAATCAATTTACCTACTGCTATCTCACGGGTTTAGGCAAGTCAGAGTATAAACAACAAGATTATTTTAGGCCAGCTTATTATTTAAATGTTCCACCTTAAACAGTGCAGATGCAAGATTTAAGGTGGAATGAAAAATTAAATAAGCTACAAAAACAAACAAACAAACAAACAAACAAACAATGAATGTTTGACCAAAACGGCCGAAATTTGACCCAGTGTTTTTGGTATCTGGGTAACTTGGCCTTGTGAGAAGAGGAACACTATGAAACTCAGATCATTAAAGAACAATTATTCATTGCAATTTCATTATTGACTGTCTCAGTAAATCACTCAGATCCTGCAATCTCCCTGTTGCTGAGTAGCAGACATTTCTGGTGCAGAGACCAACTGAAGCAGAGCTGGTTTAAACATGCCCTCGTCCACTGAGCCTCTCCGATTGCCCTCGGGGAGCTCCCAACGGCATCGACAGTCCATTCCATTACTTTAAAGGCAGAAGTGGAGCTCTATGAGCTCTCAAAGTGATTGATTGGACGTGCCAACCTCAGCAGCAGAACTCGTTTTGACCTAATGTGTTTTCCTTTTCAAATCTTAAACAACTGGTGGACAAAGCTGTTTATTATCCAAACCAGCAAATGCCTTTGAAATGCTTACGTGGCTGTATTTAGTAAATCTCTCCATCTGTAATAAAAGCCGATATTACTTTATACTGATGACCTAATGAGACGATGTTGGCCTGGAGATGTTAAAACAGTACTAAAATAGGACTCCAGAGTTGACAACGCACCACTGCATCTCAGCCACACTGTTTAACTGGAATATACCTCATTCACTGGGAAAAAGCCGTTTTAAATAGCAGGTACATTTTCATTTTGGAAAGGCTGGAATGAGACAATGAGGAAATGCAGTTTCAGGTGGTGGCTGTTATTCCACGTTTAATATGTCTGGGTGACACTATTAAGACCATGGAGATTGATTATTAAATTCTAATATCTAAAAATAAACAGAAATGCATTTTGAATTAGAATTTAAATTCTCTTCTACATTCCATAAAATGCATTTATTCAACATTATATTGAAAAAAAAAACAAAAACTATACTGAGCAATAAATAAACACATACAACTGAAGAAGTGTCTTTTAAACGTCCCCTCTGTCCTAATATCTGTTTCTCCTCCTTTGTCTGAAATAATGTCAGTGAGATGTTTCTAGAACCGTGTACCGTCTCTGACATCGACTGGAAGAACGACGTTCCCACTCCTCCATGTGGAATTCTTTCAGCTCTGTGATGTTTCAGCGTCAGTCTTTGTACAGATGCTCTTATGTTCTCCTCAAACCCCCTCTGATACAATAAAGATCTCATAGTGGGTTCTATGATGGAGAGATCTCCACACCCTGCTGCAGCAGAGCAGCTCCAAACTGTCACTTTTTTTGCACTTGGAAATTACACCAATTAGTCTAGAACCTACCTAGCACTCACTGAGTGCACTGACGAAGCCAAGGACATTGAAAATACGATACTAAAATCTGGCCAGTTCACCTTGCAGACATGCTCGCTCCTGTATGTCTGTTTTCCCTTCAGAATACGTGGGACACTACGGTCCATATCTCATTTCATAAAGAAGAGGGAACAGATAGAAGAAAGGAATATTAAAGTTGCAGAATATTTTTGCACTGGTTGCGAGACCTGGTGTATCTCATCTTCTATCCAGGGCTTGAGGAGCCTAACTCGGTACTAGAGCTTCCTTTGAGTTGTACAGTTTTCCCCAAAAAACCCTAACCGTAGTTTCTGTTTACGTTTTCAGCCAGCCCGGATCATTCACGCTGCTTCCAGGTTTTGGATGGTGCACCAAGGACATGTTGTAGGACAGTATTTCTCAAGGGCTCCTATGCTTCGACTGACAAGAGGTTCTCAGCAGTGTCTGTGGACTGGAGAGTGACAGCCTGTGCTGAGAGCGAGAGAAAGGAGGACAGGCGGAGGAGTTGGAACACCTCATTAGGTTCAGTGTTTAGGCCTTATTTAAGCTTCACTGCCAGCAACACAACTGTCACATGTGTTCACGGCTCACTAATGAGGCAGCCACTGCAAAGTTCAGTCTAACGGAGGGATGAGGAGGTGCATGGAGAGGGCCGTTTGGACTGGATTTGGAAATCAAATGTTTGCTGAAAGCACTGTCGGCAGCAGAATCCGATGCATGGTAATGATTATCTGTGATCATCTGAGAAAGTATATTCTGCCTTCATTAAAACGGACAGAAAGGAAAGCACATTCCAGGAATAACAAAGCAGGCGGCTCGGCGATTATCTGATAACAATCACATCGCATTGATTAAGGCAGTACTTCTCCAGTAAATGAAGACGAATTCTTAGGCAATGGACAAAACGGTCAACACGCCGAAGACGAATTAAAGATTGGTAATTAACGGTCCCTTTTAATTTGCTGCGGCAGCAACATCACGTGGGGTCGGTTCAGTGCCGCGCACGTTTCTAACGATTTCTGTGAAGAGACATTCTTGGCTCGCTACCACGGAAAGCTTTCGAAACGGATGCAGCGTCTTACTGAAGATGCCACCGTGCGAGTTGAGTTAATCAATGTGGTTTGAGAATGAGAAAAGTCCCGGGAGACAGGAGGCGAGGGCCATCTGTTGTGTCTGTTCGGAGGTGCTCAGCAGCTGCTGCTCCCACCGAAGGAAATAAGGCATATTATTTTATAACGTGCTGCTGAGCCGAATCGTAAATCATCCTAATGAGTCTTCACAAACGTATCATGTCCTGTCTGCTGACCGTTTTATTGCGTAGTTAGAGTAGTGTCAGAGGACAGACCACCATGCTTTGTAAATTACTCATCGAAGTCAATCAGCCACTAAAAGGCTGCCAGGAAGCCAGTCGCTTTAAAGGGCCTTTCTCTTGGTAAAAAGTCAGTTTTGCATAAATGTAGTTTGATGGAATATTTGTACCATTTACTCTACAGTCTATACAGTCGATGAAGGCATCTGTGAAAGTTCTACCAGGTGACTCAAATGCTACACCACCTTTTCTTAATCACCTGCTTTTAAAGGCCTTCTGTCACAAACTCCTTTTGTGTCCATTTTCCCCGCCTTCCTCCCCATCAACACCAGTTTAGTCCCACTGGTTGCACATTAGTTGGCTCTGGAGAAACAGTTCCATACTTGGCAGGACTAGATGTTTCAAGACCTTGTAAAAAATGATGGATGGATTGTAGAATTATAGGTAAATATATATATTATTTATTCTATGAGTGAATGAATAATAAGAGTGTGGTGAGCACAGTTTGTGAGGTGTGGGGTGTGGAGTTCAGCAGAGTGACTGTGTATTGGAAGAAGCTTGACCTGAGCCAGCTGGTTCTGACCCAGATGCTCCTGTATCTCCTCCCAGTTGGAAGGAGGTTCAGCAGTGTGTGGTTGGGTTAAAGGAGTCCCTCTGCACGCACTGACGAGCATTGATGGTGAATGTCTGGTTGCTGGGAGCTGTGCACCAATAATGCATTTTGCTTTCACCACTCTTTCAGTGTGCTCTCTATGGTGCAGTGGTAGAACTTTGAGAGGATCTAAGGAGATAGATGGTCTCCCCAGGAAGTAAAGATGCTGCTGCACCTTCTTTACCTGATGGGAGGTTTTGACTGTCTGAGATCTTCAGATGCCCAGGATCTTAAAGCTGGACATGCTGTACCTCAGCCCCGTTGATGTGGACAGCAGAATGAGTGCAGCCTTTGGTTTTGCTGTAGTCCACAATGAGCTCCGTGCTCTTCTCTGTGTTGAGGGTGATGATGAGATGGTTGTTGGCAGTGCACCAGGAAATCACGTGCCTCATTACTGTAGTGTCGTCTGCGAACTTGATGGTGAGGTTGGATTTGCAGAGGGACACAGTCGTGGGTGAACAGACAGAAGAGCAGAGGGCTCAGCACACAGCCCTGCGGTTCTCCGGCTTTCAGGGTGAGGGTGGAGTACATATGACTTCCCAATCTCACAGACTGGAGTCTGTTGGTCAGGAAGTCCAGGATCCAGCTACACATGGGGGTGTTGATTCCCAAGTCACTGAGGTTGGTGACCAGCATGGTGGGGGAGACTGTGTTAATGGCAGAACTGAAGGTGATGAAGAGCATCCTATTGTCCAGGTGTTTGAGGGCAGAGTGAAGAGCTGGTATCCTCTTATCAACCTATTTGTGTGGTCGCTCACGGGTTCACCATTGCAGGACAGTTGGTCACAGGGTTATAATTTGGCATCAGCGTCATTAATCAATAAACCTAACCTGCCTTGTGTCAGCGAGGCCCTCGTGAGGCCCTAGTCCAGAGTGCCCGATACATTTCTGGGACAGTAAATTTCTTTATCTGATTTTTAATCACACAGTAAGATGGACGACAAACACTGTTAGGGTCACTATCCAAGAACGCGTTCTATAAAGGCATTCAGGGCATGTAATTGTGTGCTTCAAGAAGCTGTGGAAGTGCCTGAGGGATTTCAGCATGTTACATAATCAGTGCTGCACCAATTCTTCTCTGTAGTTACATCATCATACGAGCACCATCACGTTAATGTCGCATGTGGGGCAGAAGAGAAGAAACAGAAGCTTTTAGAAACTTACTCTTAAAAATAAAAACAAAAGACTAACAAACAAGAAGGATTCATAAATGGTTTTATCAGCCATAACATTCCTCCTTATTTCTGAACCTGCTGTCCACTCTATCAGCTCCTCTGATCACACAGGAGCTCTTTGTGGTTCTATAATTACAGACTGTAGTTCATCTGTTTCTCTGCAGACTTTATTCTCCTCCTTTCACCCTGATCTTCAATGATCAGGACCCCACAGGACCACCACAGAGCAGATATGATGTGGGTGGTGGGTCGTTCTCAGCACTGCAGTCACACTGACGTGGTGGTGGTGTGTTAGTGTGTGTTGCTGGTACGAGTGGATCAGACACAGCAGTGCTGCTGGAGGGTTTAAACACTGTGTCCACTCACTGTCCACTGTCCAGAAGTTCATCTGTTTCTGCACAGTTTGTGTTGGTCATCCTCTAGTGCTTCATCAGTGCTCACAGGACGCTGCCCACAGGACGTGGTCGGCTGGACATTTCTGGTTGGTGGACTGTTCTTACCCACATCATATCTGCTCTGTGGTGGTCCTGTGGGGTCCTGATCATTGAAGCTCAGGGTGAAAGGAGGAGAATAATGTCTGCAGAGAAACAGGTGGACATGCTGATAAAACGTGGAGCTTATAAAATGCACCACTAAGGTCTGAAGGACCTTTTACTTTTCAGATCGAGAGAGAAGGACAGACGGACTGAAAGAAACACATGAATAAACTGAGAGTGTGAGTAAGCTGACAGGGTTTTGGCACATGGTTCGTGAAATGTGCTGAAGGAGCACCTCAGTGCCGTTAAATATTCTGTTTAGTCCTCCTCACCTGTGCTCTCTGTTTGCTGCTCAGTCATGAGTTCTGACAGGAGCCAAGTCAGAGGTACCTCACCTCACTCAACACAGATTAACGTGCAGCTAAACCAGCTGTGCTTTAACAGAACACACAGCAGACCCCTGCTGACCGACAGGCCGCTGCGGAGCAAAACACATTCAGACTCAATGATGTGGCTACTGGTCCCATGAATCCCCTGTGTGCTTCCCACACTTTGACACACCCAGAATCACGTGACGGTGGAAACCGATGGGTTTGAAGCAAAGAAACATAGACTGAACCCAACTTTTATTGAGACGGACACAGAAAATGCATTTTGGACTTTCCTGAAGGGAGACGTCCTTCCATTTCCCACTTTCTGAAACGAGAGCCTGAAAATACAGAACATCAAACATTCATGAAGGCTGAGTGCCCGAGACACGGCCTACACGATTATTACTTCCTCATTTGCAGCCTGTTCAGTTCAGCAGACGTTCATGAAGAACTAACTTTTTAGCACAACGTCTCTCAAAACTAAAGCCACCACAGAGGTCACCTGAGAGGTCAGAGAGCCAGGGCTCAGCTTTCCAGGGGCTTTGTTTGACTTGGGGTGGTCCTGGCAGTCGGGCCGTGTGCTGTGTTTTCGTTCCATCAACATCTACTGGAGGATTTCTCCAAAAAGCATCTGTAAATCCAGCTAGATTGTTTCTAAGGCAACGTTTCGCACCGTGTCAGCACAAAGTGTACCACAACATTTTCAGGTGTCCTGTGCACGTAGTGACACATGTCAGTTACTGCAGAGGGATGCAGTGAAGAGAAGGTTGGATAGAAGCTGTGGCCGTGAATGAAGAATGTGTTTGCACTTCACTACCGTAATACACCTAAAATCTGAGCAATGATGATGATTTTCGTGCAGAGGTTGATCACAGCTATGTTCACGTGATTGCATGCTGACATTGGTTTCAAGTCCAGGTCTTCGAACATCTGGACCCTCTCAGAACCTGCTGGGTATGGAAGGCAGGGGTGGAGCCAACCCACTAGACGGCTAACGGGACTGAACTGGTGGTACATGTGGTTGTGTGAGAAATCAACACCGTATAAAAACTGAAATGCAGCGTTTCTAAAGCTCTGCTTACTGGTCATGTTCTGAGCCAGTGTTTGATGTTCTGCCCCAGTGCTGCCTTTAGAACCGTATTGAATACTGAATTTGCACACAAGCTTCACATCTGGACCTGAATCCAGTTGCCAGTTCCTTCAACTCCCAGCAAGAACAAACTGGAAACTGGATTTAAGGTCCAGATTTGAACTGGGTTTTATGGTTTCATCACTCAAAGAACCCTTTACAGCACCTCTAAGTTTAAGCGTGTGGTTGAAATGAACACTGCCAACCAGTGATCTTCAAAAGCATTTTCAGATCAAAACGGCCTCCAAGCTGAGTGACAGTGTCCAGGCTTCAGTAATGGCTCTGGCAGAGCTCCTCTCCTGTGACACCGGTCAGTACGAAGGTGCTTTCTGATAATGTAATTATCTGGCAGCCGGCTGACATACCTCCATTAATGGTTAGATCAAATGTGGAGAAAGAATAGAGAGCTCTGGCAGTAAGAGCTCTTCGGCAGCTTCGCCCTCTAACACATCTAACACGCCTCTCTAAAAACAGCTGGGAGTGAAGTAAAAATATCCAGGCTATTACCGCAGCGAGCACCCGGCGAGCTTCTGGAAGTGTGCATGCAACTTTTGGCCATCTGCTCATCTCGCTCTTTCTGTGTCGCAGTGCCAAGGAATTGTCGGAAAGACATTCTGGGAGAAGCCTTTATTCATCTCCAGAGTCGTGCGAGCCAGGGAACGACGGCTTTCCAAGCCCAGGCCGATCTGTCTCTGTCACAGTCGTGAGATTCTGGGATATTAATATCCCACTCTCCTCTTGGGGACCACAGCGGAAGACACTCTCCTCGTCACCTCTTCGTGGAACTGTGAACGCTACAGACACGGCGGCCTCTGAAGGCCGAGGTACTAGATGAACAGACAGGCCGGCTTGGATTACATTTGCTTGGGGGTGTTTCAGTAAAGATGACACGCTATCAAGAACATCACGTGAACGCATGCAATTCCTTTGGAAGCTTCAACTCCTTAATGTTTTGTAAACACAGATTAATATTTGTATCAAATTCGGCCCCAAATTCCTGCCGTAATTCACTCTTTTTGCAGAGTGACATACTAGCCGTTTCATTTAGTGATGTAAACATGGTGTCACTGATTTAGGGTGAAAATATGGATTACAGATTAAGTCTCATAAATCTCACTCGCTTGCTCTTCCATCCACACACACAGACACACACACACACACACACACACACACACACACACACACACACACACACACACACACACACACGCTCCTCTCTTAACCCATCTGTTTATCTGTTAAGAACCCTGGTGGTGGTGTTTTACTGTTGGAGCTACGCTGCAGTAGAACAATAGAACGTCTGTAATCACCAATCACGACCTGATCTCCAAGGTGAAGCCAGACCACACCCGCTATGTTCACGCAGCAGGAAAATCTGATCTATTTAAAGTGATCAGTAACTGAAGTTTGAATATCTAAACAGTCTTCTTTTCACCAGCATCACAGGAGCCCAGCAGTGACTGACCACTGGACTCACTGGAACAAAGGGCTCCGTACTGTGGCCACTTTGATTTGGCAGGCGAGTCACGTTCTCGCTAATCCGATATGAATCAGAGTTCAGTACCACATATGAAAATGGCCCAAATCGGAATTAAAAATGACACACAGGCACACATCTGGGCCACTCACACTGCAGTGCTGAGAACGACCCACCACCCACATCATATCTGCTCTGTGGTGGTCCTGTGGGGTCCTGATCATTGAAGATCAGGGTGAAAGGAGGAGAATAAAGTCTGCAGAGAAACAGATGAACTACAGTCTGGAATTATAGAACCACAAAGAGCTCCTGTGTGATCAGAGGAGCTGATAGGATGGACAGTGAGTGGAGGTGGTCATAATGTTATGGCGGATTGGTGTAAATGCAGGCGCAGGATCTGCTAATTCAAAACACAGTCTAATTCGGTCTCAAGGCCAATGACAGGCCGCTGTAGATGCTATGCTTCCTTTTTATGACGTAGTCAGACTTCTTTAACCTGGCCTTGTACACGACCATGCACTGATTTTTTTCTTTTTTTCTTTCTGCAGGATTTTATGGCTTACACAGTGCACTACTCCCTCTCGCTCCCTACCACACACACACACACACACACACACACACACACACACACACACACACACACTTTTACTGTCAGCAGACAAGGCCGCACTCATTACCATTTTATGAAGCTCAGTGTGTAGAGCTGAGTGGCTCGGGCCCCCCAGAGCTGGAATTAGGGTCTCACAATGATCTCACAAGCCTAGACGCAGCACCCTGCATTAACATGGAAACGGAAATAATAGGAGGATGATGGGAAGAGAGAGAGAAACGAGAGAGGAGCTTATGAGGCTGCAATTGCTCGGCTCATTTTAAGCCCCTGCTCTCATCGATCAGACCGGAGGCCACGACTGTTCAGTCGTTATCAGTACCATCTCAAGTGCTCCCTCTCCCTAACTCTGCTTCATTAGAGGACCCCAAGCTTCAATGGTGACCTATTTAAGCAGACGTGGACATATTAGTCATACTGTACGCCTGTGCATAAACGGAATGTAAGCACAGACGAGGGCACGGAACGCATGGGTTCACACGGCATTTATCTGAGGATGTGCACATCTGTGCTCAGCGTGTGAAGTGGTGCATTGTTCAGCCTGTGTGAGATCAGTATTCACACTGGCATCGTTCAGACAGAGGGGAGCCTGTCAGAGAGAGAGAGAGAGAAAGAGAGAGAGAGATATTAATAGACGGGGGTGTGAGAAAGGGTGGGGTATGACAAGAAAGACGGGAGAAAGTGACAACGGAAAGGTGAATTAAAGAGAATAAAACAGAATGAATGTAAGAGAGAGGGAGGGGGGTGTGTGAAAAGAGAAAATAGGGGGATGATAGAATGGGAGTAAGAGAGGGAGGATAAGAAAGTGATGGCACAGAAGAGAAAAGCGAATGATGGGGTCAAATAAGGGAAAGGGAGGACAAATGAGAGCGAAAGACCTGGGAGAAGAGAGAGATGGAGAATGACAGATAGAGACAGTGTGAGAGATTGATTAGGCCAATCACAGACAGGGATAATTATAGGAAGAGAGTGAGAATGAGAGATCAAAAAGAATGATGGAGAGACAATGAGAGCGAGAGAAAACACTCTCTGATCACATGGGTTGATAAAACCCCGGCGCAGGTCTGTGTACTGAACAGAGGTGGCAGACAAATATAGTGTGAGAATGCGTGACATCAGCCTTTTGGGAACTGAGCCACCCCCCCCTCCCATCCACAACACCATCCTGCCCCCATCCCCCACCATCATCACACCTACCTCCCAGGGCTGAGGTGGTGAGGTCACTGCACACATGCTGGAAGTAACACTTCGGAGTGTTTATTCAGAGTTCCTCTCGGTACTGAATCACGTCCCATTAGACTAACCACGTCGACAAAGCAGCTTACGTCCAGGCAAGGTCAGGTGGAGAACGTGGCCAGGTGCAGCAGCTTTTATCCATTCAGCGACATCTACACACCACTTCAGACCTCGTGATTATGGCAGCTTGGGAAAAGCAAACACAGGGTCATGTTAGATGAGTCTGGGGGGACGTGCAGGATTTCTGTGCAAACAAAGCAACAGCCGTTCTCCTGCTTTCCCCAGTTAAAGCACCAGCTCTGGAAACCAGTTTCTATTGCTCTGCACTGGAGTGTCTAATGAAGGCTTTCGGCTACTTTAAGTTGCATCCATTGCTGACACAGATTGCAAGTGCACACACAGCCTTTCTAGACCATATAGAGAGGTAATGCCAATAGAACAGGACTCTGGGGCAGATAAACAAATGAAACTAATTCCAGGCATGAGGTAGAGGAGTATAAATGACCCCAGACTGATCAGAGAGAGGGGGCGGGGCTGATGCTCAACCTGCACACAGACTCTGACTGATCAGAGAGAGGGGGCGGGGCTGATGATCAACCTGCATACAGACTCTGACTGATCAGAGAGAGGGGGCGGGGCTGATGCTCAACCTGCATATAGACTCTGACTGATCAGAGAGAGGGGGCGGGGCTGATGCTCAACCTGCATACAGACTCTGACTGATCAGAGAGAGGGGGCGGGGTTGATGCTCAACCTGCATACAGACTCTGACTGATCAGAGAGAGGGGGCGGGCCTGATGCTCCACCTGCATACAGACTCTGACTGATCAGAGAGAGGGGGCGGGGCTGATGCTCAACCTGCATACAGACTCTGACTGATCAGAGAGAGGGGGCGGGGCTGATGCTCCACCTGCACACAGACTGATGTAAAGTGTTCTGTAGCTCTTACAGCAGAAAAACAAAAATTAAATGTTTTTTTTTTCGATTGTAGTCAAATTCATACACACATCTAAATTCTGTTCATATTTACATCTAAATTCTGTAGACACGTTTGAGTAGTCTAAGGTCTCCTGACAATATCTCGTAGGTGTGACTGTCTCCTATAAATACGTCTCCTTTTTGAGTAAGTAAAAAGTACAGTAAGTGAATAAAAGTACGTTAGACAATGAAATCAAATCAAATTTTATTTTTATAGCGCTCTTCACAACTGAAGTTGTCACAGAGCAGCTTCACAGAAATAAAACAAATAAATAAATTAAAAATAAAACATGATGGCATTTGTGACAAATCCAATTGACTAAGGCATGGATATACAGTGCATTGGGAAAGGATTCACAGAGTGTTATGTTACAGCTTTATTTCAATTCATTTCCCCCTCCAAATTCTACACACTGTGCCCCACGATGACAAAATGACAAAGATTTATATATATAATGACATGACCAACCTGACACACCAAACCTGTAGCAGATCAACTACAGTGACGAATGTCGACAGGTCATTTCTTGTTGAACTATTGCTTTAAGACAAGGAAAGAGCAGAGACGGTGTTGCCAAATATAGAAACGATGCAGTATAACCTTGACAATCCTTACAGCCCCCCCCCCCCCAACACTCACGCACACCTATAGCCACTCCCTCACCCCAACCTCCACTTCCGACAGGTTTCCGGGATGAAATGAAAGATAATGAAGAATGCATGTGCCAGCTATTGATTGCAGTGCTGACAGAAACAACCTGATACTCAAAGTCACTGAATCAGAGGGAATTACTCGCACTGCACTTTGCTGTATTTTTGTCACAGGGTCATTCATAATTCATCAAATAATGGCTGGTTCAAAAATGCACTCCATTTTGATCAATTTGTCCAGCAAACTGAAATGTAAAGCGGCTCCCGCTGCGCCGAAGGGCACAGGGAGGGTTCCACTGGTTATGAAAGCCAAACATGTAAGAGAGAAAGACGGGCGATGTGTAAAGGTCTAAGCATCATCTGCCCTGCGGAGGACTTCAGAGAGGGCACTGCTCCACAACCGGAAGCTAGACAGGCCCACACACACACACACACACACACACACACACACACACACACACACACACACACACAGCGCAAATGACACAGATAGCTATGGAGCACTCCGTCCCACGGGATGCTCATTTTGTAACACATGGTTGGCCAGGCTTTCATCACAAGTGCCTGAAATAGTAAGCAGCCCTGGCCCAATGCTGACCAACAGCAGACAGGAGACTCGCTGGGGAGAACTGGTTAACTCTGCCTTCTTCAGCCGGAACCGTTCCCTGTGTCAGACAGCAGTGTGTAGTGTTTTAGAACCCGTGTGAGCGCTAAAGGGTCAGTGTTGGTGCAGTGAAAAACTGTGATCCCATTTCTGGACAGAACATTTTCACACCTGAAGGCTGAGCCAAAGCTCGAACCAAGGAACATGCTTACACTGTAAATACTGTCATGGTTGGTTCACAGCATCACTATGATGAACCTGAAACTATAGAAATGTTTAATCTTCAAAAGAAAACGATTCTATCAAAGATTCTAGAGGCAGGAATGTCTTCAAATGATCTTTCACAATTAAAATGACAATAACCGCAATTAAAGGTCCCATCGTTCGTCCCGATCTTGCAGGATTGAATTGACAAGACTCGGGGTGTCTTGTCTCGGGGTTGTGTCTGGTCCGGACTATATGGTCCAGGACTATATTTTTCAATGGGCTTTGAACATTATATAATGACCACCCCTGAAAGTCAAGCTGACCACCGAACTCAAACCCCTCCCCACCACCCCTGACTGACAGAATCACAACGACTATCAGGGCCCGTCACCCATCCATCCCCTCATCGGAAGAACCCCCTCATAGGACGATAAGCCGGTATGTGACTCTCCCGGAGGTCGTAAAGCAGCAGGGAGAGCAGATAAAGCCGTGGTTACACTACACAGTTTTATGGGGATTGATTTGAAGTCTGGCCGAACGCTGTGGTCTGCAGATGTTTTGTCAGCTGGAGTCGACAGTTAAAGATTTAGGTGCTCATAGAGCAACTGGGCTGCACACAGGAATCTGTCCTCTAGGGGGCAGTGAGCACGTGTGCCCAGAGTGTGGGCATCCCCATCTATGGCACCCAGGGAGCAGCTGAGGAGTAAAGTGGCTCAAGGGCATTTCGGTCATGTCCTGCCAGTTCGGGGAATCAAACCAACAAATTCCAGTTACGAGGCTGGTTCCCCAACCACCAGGCCACAGCTGCCCCATGCCTCCTGTGTGGCCAGAGGAGCTGACAAAATGGACAGTAAGTGTAGAAACAAGGAGGTGGTTATAATGTTATGGCTTATTGGTGTATTTCTACGGGGAAACTAGTTCTTCTTTAATAGCAGTTGTTTGAATGAGGCGCTGTGTTAAGTGGTTCTTGAGAGGTTCTTGAGTTATTGATCCTGGACGAATAATTAGAGGTAGCACCAAGTGATGAGTGCAGTGTAATTATAATGTACAGGGGATTATGTGATTGGACAAGAGGGGATATATTCACATCTCTCTCTCTCTCTCTCTCTCTCTCTCTCTCTCTCTCTCTCTCTTTCTCTTACACGTGCACTCTTTAGACAGTGGTCCCAGTGGTCAGTCCTTCCCTGGAAGGCAGTGAAGTCTGGGTTCAATAAGAGCATAGAAAATGATTTGAGCTTGGAATTAAAATGGTCGTAGCTGTTATACTGTAGTAATTTTAGGGCTTCAGCAGTTTGAGCTTGTGCGTGAGTGCTTCCTGAAGTCCCACCAGAGCACTCCTGTTGAAATATTCTCTGGGTGTGAAATCTGCAGGACTGGACTGTTATAAAGCATTCTGATGGATAACTCGTGTGGATATTGCTTCTGTGCTTATTCTTAGAATTCCATTTGGTGCTTTTAAAGGTGCCCAGAGATGCCCTCCCATCAGCCCCCATCGCTCTTTCATAGAGCGACAGAGAGACATGCACAGATGTGTGATAAATTTTTCAACACACGGGACAAATCAAGGTGCTCCACACAGACTTTGGGTCTAAGCCTCGTGCAGTCTGACTCTCTGGTGTACAGCCATACTCTCTAATGATTGGCTAATCATTTGTAGATGATGTTCTGCAGCTGATTTAGGTTTAAGTCGTTTAAAAAAAAAGCTTCATGTTCAAAAAAGCTTTTCGCGGGACGTCCTGATTTTTCACATGGCTGTGTGTGTCCGTGCTTCCGTCCATGGAATGCTCCCAGGCCGTGTGGGCTTTGAGTATTGTGTATTTCAGATGTGTTGGTCAATGGTTTCCGTCGCACTGTTTCACGTGTGCCAACACAGGTATTACAGCGATTCACTAAATAACGACGGTTTCTCAGCTCCTGAAATAGAACATCAATAATTGACTAGTGAACACTGAGGTTTAGATTATTGATGAAACACAACGTCAATAATCCTGTTCTAAAGCCATGCTGTGGGGCCCAGTGTCCCCAGTACTAACATAAGCAGTTAAAGAGGAAGACCACCCAATTAATCTGCATAATTAAATGAGAACAGTGTCAATAAATGATTCATAAGTGATCGGGATGGAATTCTCTGTTCAAGGTCAGATTCCGAAAGTCTGTTGCCTGTAAAAGTCACATTTTATTACTTGAAATAGTTATAAACATCCGTGTGATGCCCAAGGACACAAACATTGATGTTTTGAGGTCGTCAGACAGGGTTTTGTATATAATTGCATTCAGAAACGTGTATTTTATCATGTAACACAAGCACAAGCCATATTATGAGCATTGCCACAAGGGGCGCTAGAGCAAGGGGTGCGCCAAGTCTTGTACCAGGCTGATGTGCTTCTTTCCAGATAACCCTCATGGCAGACCAGTTTGATTTGAGAATTTGTCCTCCACCCACCCGTCCCCCACCCATGTGTTTACGCAGCATTGACATTTGCCAGGCACTGGCATTTGCACTGAGTATGTTTCTGGCTTAAAGCCGCTTTTCCCACATGATCTCCATCTATTCCATGTCAGATGTGTTTACACGTGTTCTAGGCAAAGGGTGGCACTTGTGCATCATGTGCAAGAAACACGGCATGATGTACTTCAGAAATTAACCTGCTCTGTTCACAGACTGTGACATCGGTTAAAATGTGCTGCATGAACGTGTCAGGAAACGTCCCCATAACGCAGACATTCTTCTGGGGGTACAGTTTAGGTCATACTGCGCTGACGTGTCTGCTGGGCGTTAAATGAACACTGTTCAAATAATATGAATAAATAGTGTCATTTTTAAAAGTCTTGCTTACAGTTTTTAAGGGTTTCCAAAAATCTGCCGACAAAACCTGGAATATTAACGGTGAAAGCCAGAGGCCACTTCGTCCTTCGAACTGGAGAGAGGATGGATATTACATTCAGGTCTTGATGCTGCTTCGCCGTATAACAGTGGGAGGGTCTTTAAATAAAAAATTAAATAAATAAGTGTTCATCGGACCAAGATCTTACCAAGTCGTTCCCATGCCTTTAGTGAAGTATGGACACCCTTATTTTTTACTTAAGCAGGACGTCACCATAGGGGCTCCAAAGTTCTGTCAAGCAAGAACCAAAAATGCAATTAATCTATTTAATAAAAATAAGTAAAATAAAGGAAGAAATCAAAGGATATATTTATATTTATAGATTTCATTTAATAATCTAACAGCAGAGAACAGATCTGTACATCATATTCTGATGTCAATAACAAACTATTTGCGTTTACTGCAGATAGATTGTTGATTTCTTTAATAAATCAAAGTGAGGAATAATCCTCTCTTTGATTTGATGCATCATTCAAATGATGCTATAATATGGTTCTGCCGTCTGTGGCGCCATGTTTAATCTCAACCTCGGCCAGGAAGGCTCTGATTGGCCCTGTAGGGATTTAGGGCATAGGCTTCAGAGTAACCTGCAGTGTTGTGGGGGTTCAGGGTCTACAGCAATGAGAATTCACTGATCCACAGCGAGATCATCTCAGAAACAGATCTTCACTCGACCCAAACGACTGAATCCGCTGAACTATGTAATTTCACGCTTGTGCTCTAAAAATTAATGACACACTTCAGGTAAAGCACACACAGTACATGTCCAAAGGTTTGATGGTCATCACAGCACAGCAAAGCTCCAAAATGTAGAAGAACGTCCTCCTGGACAGTAGAGACAGTTACTCCAATAAATACACTATTAATGAGCCTGTGTCCAAATACTTTGGTCCATGTAGTGTATTATGGGATAATAACACTTTGAAACTCCTCCCACATTCCAAAAACATGGATATTGGGTGATTTGGCTACTCTAAAATGTCCTGGTGTGTGTGTGTGTGTGTGTGTGTGTGTGTGTGTGTGTGTGTGAGAGAGAGAGAGAGAGAGAGAGAGAGTCAATGTATGTTTGTATGCCCAGATACCCTCTTCTGTGAAACCATGCCTCCCTCAGTCCTCAATGTAGTCTTTGGGAAATCTTAAGAGGCACTATAATAAGTGTTCACACACACACACACACACACACACACACACACACACACACACCAGTAACTCAGTGAGCACACATGCCCGGAGCAGTGGGCAGCCATGGTTGTATTGCTTGGGGAGGAGACAAGGTCCTTGCAGCAGCCTGGCGAACCTGGGTATCGGGCCCCACGTCCCTGTCATCTTTAAGCCAGTGCTTGTACCAGCTCAACCCCACTGTCATATAAAAGCTAAATTAAAGACGTGTAAATACATGTGAATGCATGTCCCTTAACGTCCTGAGGGGATGTAGCCGAGAGACCGTATCAGTCTGAACCACGTGGTAGGGACAGTAGGTCCACTCATCTCTGGAGTACCTGTAATTAAAGAACAGAGACTGATATGTGTGGAGATCATGATCGGTGTGTTGATAATACTGGTATCAAATTGTCATGACAAAAGCTAGACCTAATGATCAATACAGCGCTGTGACTTCGGGGGACATTTTTCTGCTGAGGGTCGGTTGGATTCGGGGCGGGGCTTCTCGAGGAGACTTCTTTCCCATCCTGTCAGCATCTCGCTTTAGTAAAGAGTGTAAATGCTTTTCTTTTGTCTTTTCATTAGGATGTGTAAACAAAATGACCTGTCTGCCCTTCACTCCTGGAGTTGTCCCACTTTCTGTTCCACCTCACACTCCTTGGACCATGGAAGCCTCACATAAATCAAAAACCCCACTTGATTCTGTCTGATCTGTAGCTCAAGGTCTCCGTCACAACAAAGCAGAGCTGAATAACCTGTGGTTCCACATGGCTGCCAGATCAGGCAAAGGCTAGTGGATCAGATGCAGTCGGGAACCGGTGGCTCCAGTAAACAACATCTACTGAACTCCAAAACTCGTTAAATCGTATTTCTATACGAACTGGTTGGAATTCCGAAAAAACAAAAATACCAAAAACATATGAAATGACAGAAATATTTCAGTCTAGATTTTTAGATGTGATGCCCGTCAGAGACCAGTAGTTGACGCTTTGATCGTCGCTCCGGTCACTGTTTGTGAGATGTTACTAGTTAAAGGTGTAGGTGTTGCCTTTGGGGGCTCCGGTGCCTCCCACGTCCCAATAACACACAGTGGTAGGTGAACTGGCTTTGAGAAAATTGAACTGGTATGAGGAGTGTTCCTGTCTTGCCTCCAATAACTCTGAGCAGGCTCTGGACCCACTTTGACCCTGATACATGAAATATATCCTCAAATGTTAATTAAACAGGTTTTTTGGGATTTTCATCAATTCTATGATGAAGAAATGTCAGTTCAGGTGTAGGCCACTCCCACTTCCAGGTTCCAGGCACCATAAACATTACAGAAGTAGATACAGATGGTGGCATTGTGTTACACTCCTCAACCTCAATCAATACTGGGCTTCCAGAGGAATGGAAATGGATTCATAAATTTGCTGACACACATGAACTCGATACTTCTTCTTTTAAATATAAAATTATATTCTTTTAATAAACATGTAATGACCAGATGATTGATTTCAAAATACTTTAGTCATTTTAATGCAGTCCTTTGCAGACAACTTTCCGTTTCTATCACTGGGGACAATCACACAGAACTCCAAGAAAATCATTTTAATAAACTTGTGTTTTAAACTGTAGAGTTCGGTGCCGTTCTCTATCCTTGTCACTTTCCTGTTTACAGCACAAGACAGTAAGTACTGTGGGAAACTCATTAAGTATTGATTGAAAGATGGATTCCTCAACTGAGACCCCGTCCAAGACAACCTGAATCCCACGTCTGTAATGACATCTCATCGTGGCATTTCCGAACATGACAGAAAATCATAGCGTGCAGGGGAGGGAGCGTGGCTGACACCGACTGCTCTGTGGCAGGAGGCTCTTGGGAATACTTTGTATTCATGGAAGCAGGTTGTCAGTTCTCCGCCCTTGTCCGATATTGCACAGCAATGAATTAACGGTGCCCTGAATAGGTTGATCGAGGACCTTGACCCTGTGTTTCGACGTCCTGTGGCATTTCCCAGCAGGACACTGTTTAAAGCCCCGTCTGACTGTCCTCTTCACACACAGCACTTTTACAGCTGCGCTAAATTAGTCTGACCTGGGGATGTACTGCATTTTAAGTGTGATTTTAATCGGACAGAAAGCTGATTACCTTCGATAATTAACTCACGATAATGACATTTATATTGTCCTGTGATGTTACTGTCCTTGAGCTGCCTGTCCTGAATGGGGTTCTAAGTTCTGTGCTGCTTTGGTGATCAATGATCGACAGTGTGCAGACATATAGAGTAAGGGTTCTGGAAGCTGGGTGTTTGATACAGTCCCATATAACAAGATCCCTGTTAAAGGCTCCGTGCAAGAATTCAGTTCAGTACACTTTTTGTAAATTTCAGTGCATGTTTCATTTTGGGTCTCTGTCTCTCCAGTCTGATTGGGTTTGGGCAGGTCGAAAGGTTACTCCTATTGGCCGAAAATGGTGGGCTTTTCAAAAGGTAACTCCTATTGGCCGAACATGGTGGGTGTGTCAAAAGGTTACTCCTATTGGCCGAACATTGTGGGCTTTTCAAAAGGTAACTCCTATTGGCCGAAAATGGTGGGCTTTTCAAAAGTTTACTCCTATTGGCCGAACATGGTGTGAGTCAAAAAATGGCTACTATTGGATGAAAATGATGGGCGTGTCAAAAGGTTACTCCTATTGGCCGAACATGGTGGGCTTTTCAAAAGGTAACTCCTATTGGCCGAACATGGTGGGCTTTTCAAAAGGTAACTCCTATTGGCTGAACATGGTGGGCTTTTCAAAAGGTTACTCCTATTGGCTGAACATGGTGTGCGAGTGAAAGCAGCAGTGTGTGAATTGCATTCTTTTAAAGACAGTAAATAAATGAGAAGGCATTCGAGTTCTCTGTTAGATCTTTCACTAAAGCTTGCAATGCATCTTGTTTTCTCCTCCCAGCATGTGTGTGTGTGTGTGTTTTAGATGTTTTCTTTCCAGTTGTCTGATGGTTGGATGGATGGATGGATGGATGGATGGATGGGCAATTGACCAGTGTGTGACCAAACAATGCTAAATAGCTTAGTGCAGGGATGTCTAACTGACTTCTAGGCCTCTTGACCACAGCTGGAATTCCAACACTGTTGTGGAAGTTTGACTAAAGCTGGGTGGTGGAAGCCCATCCGTGTGACAGTCTGAGATATAATTGGAAAGACATGCAGGTAGCAGCCCTGTGGGGTTGCTGTCAGAACTGGGTGATCGCGATACCAGGAGGCAGCAATTTGACACCTTGTCTAGCAAAAATGAAACCCCTCCAGTGTGAGGAGTCCTGGAAAATCTGTCATGTGACATGGCATACATTTGCATTAATTATCCAAATATATTCCACGCCCTATATAACATTAAAAGGGGGATGGGCCACAATGAAGAGTTTCCCTCTCCAACCTCTGTTTCCTTCAGACTCTTCTCTTCTTCACGTCCACATTGTCCCTAGTGCAGCATCCTGTCCTGTTTGAATATTCATGAATGCGCATAAATACCTTCACACACAAAGATGCAGATCTATTCGAGGCTCGAGGCGCTGACGTGAGGGAATAGTAAAGATCATCTCAGAAATGTGTGTTGAATGCAGATGTCCAGTGCAGAAAATAAAGAAATCAGACTGATTAGAGCTGATCTCTGTCTACCAGACCTGCTTTCTTCTCTCATTGTGGGAATATTCCACCACAACTGCACCCAAGGTTCACTGTATGCAAAACATTTCAAAAGATCATAGTGTTCACCCTTATATACCCTAAACTATACAGTATATAGACACAGCAGTGCTGCTGGAGTGTTTAAACCCCTCAGTGACACTGCTGGACTGAGAACAGTCCACCAACCAGAAACGTCCAGCCGACAGCGTCCTGTGGGCAGCGTCCTGTGAGCACCGATGAAGGACTAGAGGACGACCGACACAAACTGTGCAGAAACAAATGAGCTTCTGTCTCTGACTTTACATCTACAAGGTGGAGACACTCGGTAGGAGTGTCTGATAGAGTGGACAGTGAGTGGACACAGGGTTTAAACACTCCAGCAGCACTGCTGTGTCTGATCCACTCGTACCAGCAACACACACTAACACACCACCACCATGTCAGTGTGACTGCAGTGCTGAGAATGACCCACCACCCACATCATATCTGCTCTGTGGTGGTCCTGTGGGGTCCTGATCATTGAAGATCAGGGTGAAAGGAGGAGAATAAAGTCTGCAGAGAAACAGATGGACTACAGTCTGTGATTATAGATCTACAACGTCCTCCTGTATCATATGGGTCATAATGTTAGGTTTGTTGGTTTGATTAGACAGTGGGACTCGACACTCGGCTACGGTTGGGTAATCTACATCGTAGTGAGAGACCACCGACTGTTAGATAAGACTCTACGATGCACTCAAAGCAAACATTTTCCCAGCTGACAACCCCAGGCCCCTGCACTACCTATGGCACCACTGTGATGTCCAACAGATGTTTCTGGATCAGAAACCAACTGAAATGTCATGAGTGGACCTCAGGGGACAACACAAAATACAAGATAAAGGTAGGATATGGGCCTTTTAAGGAACACTACACCAACATCTCTTGTGCACTGCAGGACATCTTCCTTATCAGACACATGCTCCATCTCAAAGTACCTCTTTGAATCTGAGAGAGGGTGGCATTGAATTACTGGGACCACAGGGATCATATCGAGATAAGCACTGGCCTGGTCAAGAAACTCATAATATAATCCACTAATTACAGGATTACAAGATTACTCAAGCACCATCCACCAGCTGGGTGATTTCAGACACATTCACTTTGCAAGCAGCTCATTCCTAATTATAGATTAGTTATGGGTATCGTCGATTGAGAATGTCTGGAAGAACTGCGTTGTTGTGAAGACTTGCCATGGCGAGGTGCATGCAGAGAATCTAAATCTATTGATGATGAGATTTAAAAAGCTATCTGACCGCAGTTCCTGGAATAGAACCAGTGGCGCAAACGTTGTCTTCTATTACAAAACTGTAATGAGTGTGTGTAATATGATCATCCGGACATGTAGAGATGAGAGAGAGAGAGAGAGAGACACTGCAGATTCAAGCAAATGTTCACCTAATTGGTACAAATGATGGCTAGTAAAAAACACCTTTATTCTCCCGCATTTGGCCTTAGAACGCACTCTGAATATAGACTGTCATTATGTGTTTGTGAGGTAGATCTGCGCTGTGAAAGAGCCTTTCAGACACTACATGATTACTCCCATGTTACTCAGCCCCATATCATAAAGCAGTAATGGCCCCGACCCGAACAGCATAATGAGAGAACCGCATCTCGCCCATTCACTCCTTTCAGCACAGGGTTCTTTTACTGGGAATATAAAAGCCTGTTCACCTCTAATGGGGGCAAATTGATACGAACATTTAAAGCATTCTAAAGACAAGCCTCGCCACGACGACGAGCCGATCTGCGGTGATCAACAACCTGCCTTTAAACACACTTCCGCTCACAAGCCGGAGTCCATCGACCTCATTCATGAAATGCGAGCAGAACCGAGTTAACCTTTAGAACTCGGGGCCAAATGTGTGGGATGTTTCCATCGTTTGACATACGTTTGTCAACCAAAAATTAAAAATGTATTTATTGGAGACACACATTCCAGATATTCTTATCCAGGAGAGCTTAGACTTCATTTGAGAAGTAAATATTAAAAATGTTCTCGAGCCTACAATTTTTGCTTATATGGACTAAAACACAATCATACAGAGTGTTTTTGATCTGAATTCTGATGTTTGGAATGATTAGATTGATAATAATATTTATAATAAGTTTAAAATACTCAACATTTGTCCAAATAAAGTTATAAAATATGAATATACTTTATTATTTGTTGTTTATGTATCAGTATTATCTCTTCTCAGGACTTTAATTCTAAAACTTGAACATTTTCTGGGTCAGTGACTCCACCCCCTCTCTCTGATCAGTCAGAGTCTGTATGCAGGTTGATCATCAGCCCCGCCCCCTCTCTCTGATCAGTCAGAGTCTGTTTGCAGGTTGATCATCAGCCCCGCCCCTTCTCTCTGATCAGTCAGATTCTGTATGCCAGTTGATCATCAGCCCCGCCCCCTCTCTCTGATCAGTCAGAGTCTTATGCAGGTTGAGCATCAGCCCCGCCCCCTCTCTCTGATCAGTCAGAGTCTGTATGCAGGTTGATCATGTTCACGTGGACAGAGCAGTAAACATGCACTGGAAGCTCCTTTGGTATTTAAACTGGGATTTAATTCAGTTGGAAACCAGTTTTAGCAGCTTTCCGAGCTGCATTTCTCACTGATAATTCATCACATACTTAACTGCCCAAAACGAATGTTCCAACACCTTTATCACAGCAACACTGCTGATCTCACGCTGTAGTTTGAGCATTTAAAGAGTGATACCAGCTTTAGTGACACTGAACCATAGTCTTCATATGTTTAATACAGTGAAAGCTGTTCAGCATCAGGGTAAAGTGATCATATTGGGGCATTTTCGAAGCAGAACCAGAACAAATCTAGAATTCATTTAGTGTGGAACCATTGTTAAAGAACTGCACGAATCAGAAACCAAAAGGGCTTTATTTTTGGTCTAAATGACGTTTGTTAAGGTAGAGCAGGGACTGGCCGTGTGTGAGTGATGACTGCAATCTTAGGCAACTGTGTCTTTAATCTGATTGAAAGAGCCCAGCAGCACACGGCCCATTGGCTGAAGTCAGATAACCAAGGCAGAACATGGTTTGGTGTGATAAAGCAGTGCTGACACACACCGAGACGCACTCTTCCTCACACACAGACAGCACACTGCAGGACACGACCAGAGGATAACATCTGATCTCCTGGACAAGTTTATAATGAGAGCGAGCCAATAAGGAAGGGTAGAAGAGGGAGAAAAAGAAAGAGAGCAAGAAAGATTAAAAGGAAAAAGAGAAAAAAAGAATGAGAAAAGGGAGGTTAAGAAATAAAAGACAAAGTCATAGAGGGAGAGCAGGAGAAAGGGAGAGAGGTTGATGGACCTTTGTTTTAAATAGATGAGGACACTCGGTAGTCCCAAGTCATCCCAACAAAAAATCTTGCCCATAAATCCTCAACTGTCAATAAATCTTGCGATTGGACAGGACAAGGAAGTATTACAGACTGGCAGAGAAAACCAGGGAAACCCTTGCTGTGTGTGGAAGCATTACCCTGCTGAAAACGTCAGTTGGACGTCCTACCATGAGAGGCAACACATGTCCGCAGGATGTCCTGCACATATCACTGATCTGTTAGTGTCCCTCATATCATTAGTAGGCGTGAGCGACCGCTGTATGCGATGCTCCCCAAATCAGCACAAGGCCTCCATACTCCAACCTTGCCATCATCAGATCCGAAACAGACCCTGGACTCGTCACGGAAGACGATACGGTTTGAGAATGAAAACTGTTTTCATTGGTGAGCAAAATGAACAATCTGGTTCAATCTCTGGACTTAAAATGGAGAAGTTACCAGACAATCCCACGTGAAATCCTCCCCTGCAGGGCAGCGTTTAGTTAATGGTGGTTTGAACAATGCTCTCCATTCTGACTTAACGTCATCACTCAGTGAGAGAACATCACGCCATGGAGTGTCAACCCTTCTGTCCTGTCTCTTTTTATTTAACACTTCCACACAGGCGTTGTACAGCACTGAACCCGAGGCTGTGTTTAAATTCACACTCCATTCCCCCGAACACTCCACGCCAGGACTATTCTCAGTCCAGCAGTCAGGCTGAAGGGGAGCAATGGTGAGAGCAAGATCAAATGTGTCATCCACTGCAGGACAGATACTGTAGTCCTGCATCTGCATCTGAGAGAGGGGGAAAGAGAGATATACAAGGAAGGAATAATGGAGTGACCAAAGGAGAAAAGAAGCAACCATGAAATGAAGAGGAAAGTTGTTGGGTTGTTGTTCCATTTTGTTTTTATTGATGTTTTAAAATTCTCCTACCCCCATATGAGCATCTGTGTACAAATGGTCCAGCCAACAAAAAGAACCAATCATCTTGCAGCATATTGTCAAGGCTGGTGTCATGTGCGAGTGGACAGTACAGATGACAAGGGTGTGGAGGCAAACGCAGGGGTTAGGAATTTAATGAAATAAAGAAAAACAAAGCAGTTACAGAGTTGGGGGAAAAAGTCCAAACAAAACAAAAGCTAACTACGCAAACAAATGGGGACCAAAACATATCAGCAACAAACAGTGACAGAAACAAAAGGACTGACAAAGACAAACTGAGACAAAGGGTCTTAAATGCAACCGGACATTGAGCACACCTGGGAATGATAATGAGGGGCAGGGTCACAAATCAGACACAGGTGGAAATGGGCGGAGCAAGGGAGGAGACAGAACCAAAACAAACACAAACCCTTAGCACATGGGGAAACTGACAGGGAAGACAGGGCCGGCAAGAGACAGACATGACAGCTGGAAAGATGTGAGCGAATGCAGATTTCACATCAATGCTTTAATAAGGATAAGACGAAGATCAGTGTCAAACAGTCCAAGACAGAAACAGGCAAAAGAGCGCAAAGTAGGACAAGCCAGAGACGGTGTGAAAACACAGGCAAAGATCAAAACCAGGAGACGAAAATACAGGATGAGGCAAGAGGCAGTAGTCAAAGAACGAGAACAGGTCATAAACGGATATGAGGATAGAGAGTATCATAAAGACAACTAGTCATGTGTCGTACTATGTCCTCCAGAGGTCTTCAGTAACCTTTAATATGGATCTATTCATTGTTCTCTTATTAGACAAAATACTTATTGCTCATTTGCCAATTTGTTGGGGTGTAACACACATTAAACCATCACTGCTAGGTCTAACAATGTGCCAGATCTAAATATACTTTCATCCATAAGGTGTTACCTACTGCAATCTTGACAAAGGAGGTGGTGTGTGTGGTGCACACTACAGACAACCTTACGTGGACCACACACACCTCAACCTTAGTCAGCAGTGCCTTCACTTCCTGCAAAGAAGTGTCTGAAATGGCCGCCGCACCTCTGCAGACCAGAAAGCACTCCAAAGACCTTACTTTCACACAAGATCTGTGCTGTACTTATCTCTACTTATCACAAGATCTGTACCGGATGGCACAGCAGAGCTGAAGATAGTCAGAGATGCCACCCGTCTGGCAGATGCTATGGCAGCAGGCAGTGCAGGTCTACCAGACTCAGCACAAGCTTCTTTCCACAGGCCATTAGACTACTCCACACTGTTGGGACAGCAGGCCTCAAACTGTTGAACTCATAATGCAATATTTAATAGTTTGGAGAAATGCGAACTCGTTCAGCTATGCACTCCTAAATTCATACGGGATCAATTAATAAAGTAAATAAGGGAGCAAATAAGAGTGAAGAAAAAGGAAGAACAGAAAAAAGAGAGAAGAACAAAGTGATCACAATCAACCATGAAAAAGGCAATGCAGAGAGAACCAAGAAAAGAATCCAAATAATAGACAGAAAAAGAAAAACAAAATAGGACAAAGAATATATATATAAAGAGACGAGAGAGAGAGAGAGAGAGAGAGAGCTATGAGGGACAGTTCTGAAAGCTGGTACTTTCTGTACTGGATATTATGCCCCTCAAGGCTACTTGAGTTTGGCTGTCTGCCCAGGCTGGGTTTATACAGCTGTAAGACTCAGCAGGTCTGTGGATCCTCCATCTCTAACTCCTAGAAGATTTGCTGCAACACCACAACAAACAAACCATTTCCAGATTAGTTCATACGGGGCCAGGACGCAATCTGAAGCTGAACATTCATCAGTGATTCTGCTCTGAGCCTTCAGAGTGAGACTAAGATCCCGACATTATTAGAATTATTATATCATCCTAAGATGACAGTGCGGTCTTTAGTTATGTGGAGATCTGGAGAGGTTGCTGCTTCACTGCAAGCTCTGTCCAGAGGCCGCTCCACACGAGAACACCAATTAAATATTCAGTCCATTAGCAGTCTCAGTCAAGCAAGCATCTCCACACCAGATCAGTCAGCAGTTTCTCTCCTGCCTCTCCGAGACTCAGGGGCAGCTGGATCAATGTCAAGACAGGACTTTTTTTTTTAGGCTTTAACAAAGGCTGGCTTTTAATTCCCGTTTCTGGCTTTACACTGAAGCTTCAGACGAGATGGAAGGAGCTCATGCAGCAGAAATAGATATAATCTTATTTCTTATTTGGGTGCTGGGACACTGACATGGTGGCGGTGTCTTAGGGTGTGTTGTACTGGTACAAGTGGATCAGACACAGCAGTGCTGCTGGAGTTTTTAAACATGCCTAGGAATAATTCTGCCTCACACCCAATGACTCTGGGTAGACTCCTGGTCCTGTGACCCTGAAGAGGACAAAGTGGATAAGAGGAGTGAATGAATGAATGAATGAATGAATGAATGAATGAATGAATGAATGAATGAATGAATGAACAATTATTTACAGCTTTATTTTTCATAATAGTAAGATCAGGGTCACATAAACAGTCACACAAAGCCAACATGCAAATGCTGTTTGAGGAGATTTTTAACGAAAAGCCACAAATTTAGCGAAGCACCTCAAAGACAGACGTCCAGAGCTGGAGTTCAGGGTCAGTGAGTTTTATCAAAGTGTTCATAACCCATTGTTTGTTCAAATGAAATGATATATTTTACTAAAAGGTATAAATTTATGACCTGCAGGAATATTTCTCTCGTTCTTGTTGCTGTAATATATTGGAAAAATGCAAAACACCGTGTCGCATGAGTTTCATAAGCCGCTGTCATTTAGCCGACATTTCTTATAAGGGAGCATTTTGTCTTCCCTGTATCAAACACTGATGATGGAGAAGGTTTGCAGATGAAAGCATTTGTGTCTCACTGTGGTTCGAGGAAGACGGATGAACACGGCGAGTGTGTCGAGTGTGAGCACATATTTAAAGCGGCGTCACCTTATTGTATTAGGGAGAAAGATCGGAGGCCAATACATCTTCCTGGCATTTTAGCAGCTCTTTGCTGAATGATCTGAGGGCTGTGGCTGTTCCACTTCAGACACGAGGCTGTGTTCTGTGGGAAACAGGTTTTAGGAATACATGAAAAAGTGTGACAAAATCCCCAAATCTAGACTAAATCAATGCTAAATCAACGAATTCTCCAAACCACACACACAAAAGGACCGCAGAGCAACAGTAAGTCCACTCTCAGTGCTCACACTGCACTGAGGAGACTATATCACTCAGTACAAATATAATAATGATATAAATACAGAATATAATCATCATGTACATTTAAACAAAAAAATTAAATGTCTGTTTGTAATTAAACACTACACATCTTGCTGGTTTCATTTTAGATATTAATGTTCAAAACTTCATGCATATTATTTTCTCAAATTATTAATAAATTAAATATATTTTATGCTGATCTGAAAAACAATCTAATCCATGAAATTTGTAATCTGTCCCACCCTTAATGTTTTTTTGTATTGAGCTATTGGAATTGGAATTGAGTAGTATTGGTATCGATTTCTCATATCAATTTCTGGTATCGTGACGCACCTAATACTTAATACTGTTTATTAGAAGATGCAGGTCTGGTATGATTTGGTGTAATATCAAAGTTTGCTAATAAATGATTCTTTTGTTGCCCACGATGTGGCATTAAAACCTCTCGACCTTTCACTGTTGTTCAAATGTTATAGTGCTGAAACAGGAGAAATGCTGGGAAATGCTGCTATTCCTGGACTCCCTGGTCACACAGCTCTTAAAGTGCTGATATCTCAGGCTGGATCAGCAGGTTCTGATTTTCTTCGGACAAGCCTCCAAATCAGGGCCGCATCACTCCTGTCATTTAATCCATTACATACTGTAATAGGAAGTCATCCTCTCGTTAATTATGGGATATGTTCTTGCTAATCGATGGAACTCCTCATTACAAAGACTGTCAGATGGTCACATGTCCTCATTGCATCCTATTTATACAGATACAGGGTGGGACAAAAGTCCCAGGACACCCTTTTATTTCTGAAACAAAAGGGAAAATGGCATCTGAATAACCCAGCAGGTACTAGATAAAGGAGGCCTATCTTTTAGGATATGTCTGCAACTTGGCCACCATATCGGAGACAAGAATTGTCTCAGGAATCAGATTTGCAGATCAGATCTCTCGTGGTTCAGAAGCTATCAACACAGAAAACCTTACTTGCTCATCAGTTAACTGAAGACAGAACAATCAACACTAAGAAAGACAGCACTGTTGCATCCTTCATAGCCGGATTCTGAGAAACTGGGACTGTGCACGGTTGGGTTATGTACTGGTTGTCCAAAGTGTCCGTTGTGATATGTCCGCTACCGACAAAGAAATCTCAACAATGGATTTGGCAGCCTTTGTGAAAAGTCCGTGAGGCAGCATGCAATGAATTACAGCAGAATGTGGTGTCAGCCAGTCATCCCTTCACACCAATGGAACCCCTTCAGCTGCAGCAGGAACGGTCAGAGAACGACCCTGATAGACATGTCAAGTTCTGCACCTGGGTGTTCGACCAAAATCATCAGGATCCTGTTGGCAGAGGGCAATTCTGTTTGGTGACGGTTTTTATGTCAGTGCTGAGGTCAACAGCCAGAACGTGAGGACTGTAGTGAAAGGCCTAATGATATCTTTGAGGACCCAATACAATACAAAAGGACAGTACGTTGGTGACACATTTCATGGACACAATATAAATAAACTTCACAGTTTTGTTTTTTTAATTGCTGAAAGTTATTGTTGAATATTTGTTAAAGGATGTGTCCTAGATGCCTCCCTGTCTGGTATGGCAGCTGCACTGCTTCAGACCAAATTTCACTCCATGAGTGGTTAGGACACCACCTTGTGGACACTGGTGCAAGACTGCAAGACTCAGGAAGAGCTTCTTTTCACAAACCATTAGACTACAGAACTCCATCTTCAATGTAGCTATTTCTTGTGCAATGACCTCAAAGTCCTTATTGCTAAGCCCTTTATCATATACAGTGTGTGTGTGTGTGTGTGTGTGTGTGTGTGTGTGACTTAATACTAATATTTAAAGATACTTAATACGCCAAAGTATTACATCATCCTCAATTCTGTGCAAAAGCTAACCAATGCAGTTATGTTTTAAGCTTTGTCTTAAATATCAGTCGGGAAGGAGAATCTCAGCTGCCACTGAGAGCTCGGTCACTCGTCACTTTCTTCTTATTTCTGGGAACTCTCAGAAGAAGCTGGTCAGCAGATCTCAGGGCTTGTGAAGGTGAATGTAACTGGAATAATTACTGTGTAGAGCTTTAAAATCGCACAACTTTAAAATGAATTCTGAACTGGATTGGAAGTCAGTGTAAACCTGCTCGTACTGGTATAATGTGATCATTTTAAACTAATTATAGCCATGAACTAACTGACCCTGAGAAGCAGTGAGTTACAGTGATCCAACTGAGATGATAAGATAAGAATGCCTTAATCTTCTGGAAAACGTAGCTTTTTACCCCAGAGGAGATATGTTACTCGTTTTTTCACTTGTGGTTTGATATATAATGCAAGGTGTCCTAGATCTCTAAGGTGACCACTAGTCAGAGGAGTCAAAAAGGACAACCTCCGTTTTACTCTCATTTAGACATAGGAAGCTGCCTGCCATCCATGTTTTAATGTCCACAAGACAGTCATTAAGCTTTTCTAATGCAGGTGAGTAGGTGTCTCCATACCTCATGGGCAGATAGAGTTGTAGATCATCTGCATAGCAGTGAAATGAGATGTTTCCGAATAATATGTCCTAATGGTAGCATATACGGGGAGAACAGGATTGAACCTAAGACTGTTCCTGGAGGGACCCTAAATCTGACAGGGCAGGTAGGAGAGAACACGGCACCAGTGTTCACAGAGAATGTTCTATCTGAGATATAAGAGACAAAACAATGCTACTGGCTGGAAGTCCCGCACCAGCATTGAGGAACAGTGCTCCATGATGGAGTTTTACAACACTGCACTCATGGTCTCGGTGGTCCCTCATTATTGCAGACTTTTGTTGCATCTTGCAGATAAATCATCAGATGAATCATCAGGTGAATCGCTTATTACTGTGGTCCTGGGAGCAACTCTGCCCTCATGTTGCCTAGCAACATGCACCTCACAGGTAACAGTGTTTTTTTGTGAATTTGTTTGTAAATAAATTCATTTATGAATTGAGCAGTGGTGTATATTATTATATTTTACGTTGAAAGCAATAAACCACTCAAAACTGTGTGTTACTGCTAATTTATCACGGGAAGGAACACTCGTTTTCATGATACAGTCAGAGTCACGCACAGCCTTTCATCAATCATTGCTGTTATTTAACACCAACATGTAAATGCTGCATTAAGGCTGCGAACATAGTTGTTGATCATCACAGTGCTGGTCTTTGATATATATTAGGTACGTGCAGTACGCAAACGATGACGTGCAGTGAGTGTCCAGATCGTTCCAGATGTGGCCGAATAAATGTTGCTTTAATCAAAATAACAATTTCGATGTTAACAACACACATCAGTCGTTCTGCTCTGTGTTTTTAATATTTTTCGAGACGCACTGCAATTGCAAGAAGTGTCAATGCAATCACATTTGATAATGTGTCTGGATTGTGTCGGCGGTTGCTATGGTAACGGGTGAAACACAGCATGTGCCGGCCCGTGCTGTGCAGTGTTGCGTGAATTCATTGTCGTGGCATTCAAACAAGGCATCCTGTCATGCGGTCATGGCTCAATGCATGTACTCCCGTACACTCATCTATAGTCTAGAGACTTCTTTGTTTGTACCAAGATAAAAAAAAAAACACATCAGATTCATCAACAAGGAAAACAAATAGTCTGTCACATAAAATCTACCTGCAGACCAAGGCTGTTTCCCAATTGTGTATTATACACTAAGACTATACGATATAGATTATATACCAATCGTTTTGGTGTGAAAATACTAACACTGCATGTTCAGCATGAAGCACAACCCAACCCCCCAAACAACGAAACAAAACAAGGGCATGGGCATAAATTATATGTGCATGCATTGAGTCAAGCATAAACTGCTATCTGGGGATAGTCCTATTCTATTATCATTACTCTACATGTTTCCTGGTCCTGGAGGCACCACTGCCCTGCCCTTTTTTTTATTCCCTGCTGTAACAGACCCCCTCCCCTCTGAAAGGGCTTGTGAATTAATGACGGAGTTGAATCAGGTGATTTGGGAGAACAGAAAGCTTTAAAGACAAGCTATATGTGTGTGCATTTGCACATCTGTGTCAGCAATGGGAGCAGCTTAAAGTGAATTAATGCATTCATGAGATAGGTTGTCCATAAACGGTAGGACAGTCCATTGGTTAATGGTGGAGGAGAATCTAAGCCAAACCCTTTAATTGTGAAGACTCATTTCATAGCTGTTAAAGCAGGGTCTTCTTCTGTTCGGGAAATCTTCTCCAACCTTACGTAGATGCTGTCTTTCAGGGTTCAGCATCCATAGTCTGCGTGGCTGCAGTTGGAATCTACCGCATTTCTGCATTACTGACCCTGGTACTCATGAAAAACAGGACCTGAAGCATTCCTTTCCCAGCAGAATAATGGCTGGCTCTTCATGCCCCCCAGGACACACTCTGCACCAGAAAGCACCACTAGCTTCTGAGACTCATTAAAGCCTAACTCATTCAGCTGACTAGGTCAGAAAGAAAGGTTAATAAGAACCACGGAGAGCTCCACCAGTAAAATCATCACTTCTCTTGGATCACACTCTCTTCCCCTCTTTTCCACAGGGTTACACTAAGTGGATCAAGCAGCAGACTATCGGGAAGCAAGATCGTGTGGACCATAGTTTCATCTGGCTTTTCCCCTCTGTTTCTAGAGACACAATGCAGTCATGAAAGGAAGCAGAATCCTCTGATGGGTGCATTGTCTTTCTTCTACAAGCTAGCAATGAAAATCCTGGTGGAAGGATTCCACTCTCCATGCAGCCGTTCCATATCTAAATTCAATTCATCTGGAGCCAAACTCAGAAACCAGGCTATGCATCTCATCACTCAGAGACAGATAGACCCCCACACCCTGGTTTGCTTTATACAATGCCAGGACGTTGAGCAAGAAACCAAGAATCCTCAGTAAGCAACTAGAAGTAAAGCCACACATAAAATATGACGACGTAATTCCTGCTTTTCATACAACATCAGGCCAGGCCTGAAGACATGGGAACAAAGGACAAGAGCAATAATTCTGCTTTATGCTCTTCTCCTGGCCTAGACTTTTAAGAAGACCATAAGAAGGACTTATAAGACCTTCAACACCTCTGCTCCTTACCGCCGTTTGGTTACTTCCAGAAATGTTTTGAGTTTGAAAAACTTGCAGCAGTTGAAGTGAAGTGTGACTCCGAATGCCATAGCTTTCTGAAGGTTGACCCTGTCATCAGCAGATCATTGCTTCAAGTCCCAGTGATGTCATAACCACATAGCCATCCTGGTTATATGTCTTTAGGTTGTTGCAAATGTTTCAGAACAAGCCCCAAACATCCATCCATCCATCCATCCATTCATCTTCTGTATCCTGAATAGGGTCACGGGGGAGCTGCTGCCCTGTCTGAGCCCTAGACAGGGTGCCACTTTAGAGTCACCAATTCACCTACCATGCATGTCTTTGGACTGTGAGGGAAACCGGAGTACCCAGAGGAAACTCCGGTTCTCCCCACGACACACAAACATGCAAACTCCACACAGAAACTTCCCAGGTCGCCCCACCTGGGGATTGAACCCAGGTCCTACTTGCTGTGAGGCAACAGTGCTATCCACTGCACCACCAGCCCAAACATTTTCAAAGCAAAAAATGAATGAATCCCTGGAAGCCTTCCCCCCAGATGAATGAATACCCTTTAGATTCAAACCCCACCACTGCCTGATCTGACCATTTATTGCCTTCAGAAGCTGGCTGAACGGGATGGTAGATTTGGTTTGGAGTTGAAACCTGCAGGAACATAGTTCTCCAGGAGCAGTGTTGGTGACCCCTGTTTTCTAGGAAGAATTTCAGTGAAAAGTGGGCTATTGCTTTGTCATGCCTGTCCACCCACCACGCTTGACCACAGTGAGGGATGCTGGTGGCAGGGGGAGGCACACATACGACAACAAAAAACGTGTGCTTTAACCAAATCCTGTTAACTGCAGAGAATGCAGGCGGCGGGGGTCGATAAAGATGTGTTTACACATATGATTCTTTCATTATCCAAGCACGAGCTTGTTAACGTTTGTGAGCAAAGTGGAAAGCCCTTAATGTTTCATATCTGGACGCAGCAGCTGGTAATAAGCGGAGTGTGTTTTTGCTGCTTGTCCAAAGAGCGTATGGGAGAGAGTGAGAGTGCCTGGGAACGAATTCAATTTCCCTCCTCACTAAAAGGATATGTTCTTTAATTACGGTAGAAATGGGCTCCGGCAAGCAGCTTTCATTTCTGGAAATTGTGTTCTGACCCCCTATTTGGACTGCTCAGAGTATCTATCCTTCAAGCTGCTTTCAATTATGAATAATCTCTTATTCATAAGAGTGGGGAGGTGGGGGGGTTAGGGACTGACCAGCAGCATCAGAAGTTCTGATGGAACATAGTTTGATATCTGTGCAAATGCCTTATAGCACATGTATGTCTAAGAGAAGCACGTCTGGTTCCCTAAAGATCTCCTCAGTGGAGGATTTTTTTTCAAAGGAATACTCCAGAATGTTTTTATTTTATCCCATTTCCCCCCCAGTTTCCCCCCCAACCCATGTTAGGACTCTCCCCCATCACACACAATGCTCCTGGCACCAAGGGATTCAGGGATTCAAACCAGCAACCTTCCAGTCACAAGGAGGTGCCAGCCCTCCCTCTTTTTGAGGTAAGGTAAAGGTTCTCATAGACACCGTAGATGTCCTCCGCATTTAACCCCCACACACTAGTGAATTCACACTAGGGGGCAGTAAGTACACGTGCCCAGAGGTCCTTGCTCAAGGGGTACTTCAGTCATATCCTGTCAGTCACAAGGAGCCAATCTTTCAGTCACAAGGAGGGTGAAGGTTCAAGTTCATGCCTCCTCCTATACATCAGGAAAAAGCTGGGTCACCAGCTTCCAGTTTGGAAAGAGGATACCTGAGATCCTCCTACCCAGGAAGTCTTGAAGAATTTTGGACTGACCACCACGTGCACAGCCAGAAAGCCTGTGGCTCAAAGCAGCAGCTGTGATTGGCCACTTGGAGCCACTTGGATCCTGAGTGACCTGTATTGGTTACATTAGGTCACATATGCCCCCAGGAGCACCTCAGTCTTCTATATAGTCAGCTGCAGTGGACCTGACCTCTCCAGGGTGGTAGATCTCCAGAGCCACGACTGGGCACCTCTGTGCGATGGTGTAATTTAGAGCAGCACTGTAAAGACGCTGCCCTGCGCTGTAATTGCACATTTGTAATCGGGGTGGAATAATGTATTCCATTCCGTAAAGGGAGAGTTATTTTCACATCAGCAAGATTAAAGGCTCCTCATTCCTTATTAATTATTCCATTATTCCAGAAACCTGCTCACCAAATCCTCGCCAAAGCACACATCAAAGAGCCCCGACTTCCACATTTCTCCACTGCATAATTTTATTAATCTCAGAGTCACGTGACTGACCTATTTTCCCCCTAAAATAATAAGTAAATAAATAAATAAAATCCTTCTTCCTTTGTGCTGCTGAAACTCTGCAGTCGAACTGTGATGATCAGTATTGTGTTGCTGTTGTTTTAAACTGAAAAATCTTTCGTAATATTCGTTATTTCTTCGCCACACAAACGCGAGAGGAGGCAGTGTCTTTTTCAAGCCTGGACGAGGGTTTGTTTTTTTGCTTTCGTTTCTGCCTCACTGCCAGATTTGAGCTTTTTCCAAAGCCCAGTCCGTAGTGGGAATTCTACCCTTATATCCCAGAAGCCTTATTGCATCTTCTTTCCTCTATCTGACTCCTTTTTTCACTCGCCATGAACATCCTTCTAATCGCCAGCAGCTTTTTGTACTGTCCCAGTTCTCCTCTCTCTCTCTCTCTCTCTCTCTCTCTCTCTCTCTCTCTCTCTCCCTCAACTGGTTCTTGCTTTGGCACACAAAACAAATCCGAGTGAAATCAATCTAGAACCTTTGAACTCTATACAGAGGTTGAAAGTAATGTGCTGTCCACTCCCCCAGTCCAGACAGTCCAGACATGGACACAATAACAGGCTATTTTCAAAACACTGTTTCTCTGAACCGACTCGTTTACATGCACATTCATCCGTCCATTCACATTGCAGCTTTCAGTGTTTCAGCCCTGACTGCTTTTTAAATGAGGTAAAGTACAGGACGGCCAACGGGACAGGAACACAGATAGTATTTTCAGGAGACGATAGGCTACATATTGGACCATGAACAATTTACTTTTCAGAAATCCAGTGTTTTTGAGCTGAAAAGACTTGATTAGTTATTTTTAATAATTAAACATTCTGCAAAAATGTGAATAATAAATCTGAATCAGTGTCACCCCTTCTCAGGACTTTTATTCTGAAATTTAAACATTGTGCGAGAAACGAAAGAGAGCAAACAGCAAATCATTTTCCTCTATAACCCAATATCTGGGTCAGTGATGTCATCAGCCCCACCCCCTCTCTCTGATCAGTCAGAGTCTGTATGCAGGTTGAGCATCAGCCCCGCCCCCTTTCTCTGATCAGTCAGAGTCTGTATGAAGGTTGAGCCTCAGCCCCGCCCCCTTTCTCTGATCAGTCAGAGTCTGTATGCAGGTTGAGCCTCAGCCCCGCCCCCTCTCTCTGATCAGTCAGAGTCTGTATGCAGGTTGAGCCTCAGCCCCGCCCCAACCCTTTACTCAAAGTATTGCTTGTTAGCATTTCTACAGTGTGGTTCTGAGGTTCATAAAAAATTCATCATTATAAGGTTATAGAGACTAAATTCCGTGGTTTATATCAGGGGTTTAATGTGTAGAACTAGAAAAGAATGTGAGAATGTAACTTTCATTTGCCTTGTTTTACGTCTGTGGTGTTTGTTCGTTCTTATTAATAATAATGTTTATAGTTGAGATTGATCTCTCAATTTTTACTTATACTGAATCTCCTGCCTCCCCCTGAGCATGGGCCTGCGGACCACTACAGAGTGCTTCAAGGCCTGATGGTGGTCCCTGGCCCACCTGTTGAGAAACCCTGGTTCATGTGATTGTTTAATTTAAGGAGCTTACAGTGTGACACTGGATTTGATATAGTAGTTGGGCATCTGTTTGGGCAGCCATGGCCTGGTGGTCAGGGAACCAGACTTGTGACTGGAAGGTTACCAGGTTGATTCACCAAACTGGCAGGACAGGACTGACCTAACCTTGAGCACTTAACTCCACAGCTGCTCCCCGGACGCCATGGACAGCTGGATACAATCTGGATACAATCTGGATACAATCTGGATACGCCAAACTGGATTTTAGGTGGTAGTCTTGAACATATCTTAGAGAGAGAGAGAGAGTGAGGGATAGAGAGAGTGAGAGAGAGAGAGTGTGTGAGAGAGTACGGAGAGAGAGAGAGAGAGAGTACAGAGAGAGAGAGAGAGAGAGAGAGAAAGAGAGTAAGAGAGAGAGAGTGAGAGAGAGAGAGAGAGAGACAGAGAGTACAGAGAGAGAGAGAGAGAGTACAGAGAGAGAGTACAGAGAGAGAGAGAGAGAGAGTACAGAGAGAGAGAGAGAGAGAGAGTACAGAGAGAGAGAGAGAGAGAGAGAAAGAGAGTACAGCTGTGTTAATGCAGAAACTACTGTGACTGATTTAGATTTTACAGTTTATTTTAGTTCTTGGACAAAGAATGTTGGAGATGGAGCTGCCGGGCAGAAGGAGAAGAGGAAGACCTCAGAGAAGGTTTATGGATGTAGTGAAGGTGGACATGGAGATGGTTGGTGTAACAGTAGAGGAGGCAGGGGATAGGGCAAGATGCAGGCAGATGATCCGCTGTGGTGACCCCTAAAGGGAGCAGCCAGAAGAAGAAGAAGAACTTTCTTTTAGTTCTATTGTAGGGTCTATGAAGCTGATGAGGGTGAAGAAATGACAGTTTAAGGAGTTAAAGGAGCTCTAGAGTCTACAGGACACCTCACACAGGGTAAAGATGCTCCCCCTGTCCTGTGATTTGTGTAGTAACTGCAGTCTGGCCGTCTCAGCTGATTGGTTCCTGTTAAGGACGGCATCGGGAACAGTGGAACTGTGTGCTACAGAGTTCCCATCCACCCCCAACTGCGCCAAGCGCTGAATTTCAGAGATTAGGTCTCCCTTTACAAGAGCAGTAATAGCTTTGGAGAGCAAGTCTTTAGACGTCCTGTAATGGAAGAGATGAAGTGGAAAATTGGTTGCTTCAAACTAAATGCTGATTGAAAATGAAATCATCAATGAAAGAAAATGATGCCGTCTGAGAAGCACATGAAGTGTCATCTCCCTCAGAAAACATGCTTTATGAAGCGGCTCTGGTGCTCTTTTAGATGTCAGGCTGCTCAGCCGGGCGGTTGAAGGCAGAAAGTATCTTCACAGACTCTTTATAAAAATGGAATTTATTATTACTATATTTTAAAAGTATATTTCAGAATATAACTAAACTCTCCCCTTCAAAACATTTTTTCAGTTTTTGAAATATTATTATGAGTAGAGCTGACAAGAATCTGGCAATAATCTCTCTCTGTCTCTCGCTCTGTCTCTCGCTCTGTCTCTCTCTCTCTCTGTCTCTCTCTCTGTCTCTCGCTCTGTCTCTCTCTCTCTCTCTCTCTCTCTCTTCTCTCTCTCTCTCTGTCTCTGTCTCTCTCTCTCTCGTCTCTCTCTGCCTCTCTCTCTGTCTCTGTCTCTCTCTCTCTCTGTCTCTCTCTGCCCTCTCTGCCCTCTCTGTCTCTCGCTCTGTCTCTCTCTCTCTGTCTCTGCCCTCTCTCTCTCTGTCTCTGCCCTCTCTCTCTGCTCTGTCTCTCTCTCTCTCTCTCTCTCTCTGCCCTGTCTTCTCTCTCTCTCTCTCTGTCTCTCTCTCTCTCTCTCTCTCTCTCTCTCTCTCTCTGAGGCTGCGCGGGCGGGAGGAGCGGTGTGAGCTGAGAGCAGCGTGAGCTGGAGAGCATGTGTTTGTTACTTTTGCCAAACTTGTGCCTGTGAGTTTGTTGTTGTTTGTAGGACTGTGTGTGTGTGTGTGTGTGTGTGTCCGTGTGCGAGAGCGTGCGTGCGTGCGTGTGTGTGGCTGGCGTGGTGGGGATCTGTCTCTGGGCTCTATGAGAGTCTGTCATGTCGTCATGCTGTGAAGATTGAGTGCTGGCGAGTGTGGAGGACTGCTGTCTGGCTGCTGACAGGGCAGTCGGTCACTCCAACATGTGTCAGCTTCCAGGATGAACAGTGTAGTGGTGTTATCTCAAACTCCACTGAGAGGCAACGAGCTCATTCAGGAGTGGTATGTTCTCCATACAGTTCACTCCTGGTGTCTCCCAGCACCCTCTAAGAAGATTGTCCTGTTCCAATGTCCCCTTCACAAAGGATGAGATGCTGGAGCAGTGAGCTCTCCCGTTTGGGGAAGCCTGTCTCTCATTAAAAATCCCCTGGGCTGTAACGCCCCTGATTAAACACCTGGTTTCTTTTAGGAGGTTTGTTTACATGGTGCTCAAGGACGGAGCGGACACCCTGGACCTGGTTTTCAAGTTCAGGGTGGACGGCTTTGACTACCCGGTTTATGCTTCGTCCGATACGGCCATGAAGTGTTTTGGATGTGGGGCCATTGGACACCTTGTTCGCTCTTGCCCCAACCGGATTGCTCCTGAGCCGGGTGGTTCGGGGGAGCCTGTGGCAGCTGGTCCTGCGTTGGCTGGTCCCTCGGTGGCTGGGCCTGCTGAGGCCTGTCCTGTGGCGTCCAGCCCTGCAGTGGCCGCCCCTCCTGCGGTCGCCACTTGGCCTGGGGCATCTGGAGAGGCAAAACCGGTCGTGGATGGGTCTGCGGTGGCCGTTCCCCCTGCGGCTGCTACTCACCCTGATGCACCTGAAGGGGCTGAACTGGTCACGGCTGGGCCTGCTGCGGATGCAGTGGTTCCGGCTGTGTCGGACAATGGTGGGCCTCCCTCGGCTAAGCTGGTGGGGAACCTTGGTGGACCTGACCAGCCCCTTGTCTCTGATGAGCAGGACGGGGCTGTAGGGGGCAGTTGTGCTGGGCCTGCAACAGCTATGTTAGGGGTACAGGAGACTGAAGTCGAGGTGGTAATGGAGGATGACACTGTTTTTAAAGTTCCTCAGAAACGGAAGAAAGATGCCCAGGGCAAAGGCCATAAACAGGCCAAAAAGGAGGTTAAGGTGGTGGATGAGGACTCTGACAGTGAAGGGTGGTCCGGGTGCTCCCAGGATGAGTCTCTGCCCCTGGTATACACTGTTAATGATATTAAAAAGTTTCTCCAAGTCACCAAAGGCCAGTCTGGTGTTAAAGTCAGAGACTACTTCCCGGACAAACAGCAGTTCATTAGTGATGTGAAACTTTTTAGGAAAGACGGAGTTTTTACTGAGCCTGAGATTTATCGGCTGAAGAAGTTGGTGACCAGGCTCAACAAGGCTGCTGATGATGACTTTTAGACGTTTTAGCTTCTCCTCAGTTGGGATGGTTTTACGTACTGGTTTTTTAAATCTCCTTTATCTTTTAATGAGTGGTTTTACATTAGCTACTCTTAACATTAATGGAGCCAGGGATGGTGGGAAGCGAGCTAAACTTTATGAGTTACTGAAGCTCAAACGCGTTGATGTTGCGTTTCTGCAGGAAACCCACAGTGATGTGCGCAACGCTGCTGACTGGACCGCAGAGTGGACAGGGGTTTCCGTCCTTAGCCATAATACTTCTCTGAGCGGTGGTGTTGCTGTTTTATTTGCGCAGTCTTTTACTCCTGTCTCATATACGGTGGAGGAGGTTTTAAAGGGGAGACTGTTGAAAGTACGGGCCTGCTTTGAGGATGAGGTGTTCGTTTTTATCTGTGTTTATGCCCCGACCAGTGCAGCTGACAGGCTGAGTTTTTTAGACACACTTAGTACAGTACTAGCCAGCTGTCTTTCTACTGAGCTTTTAATACTGGGTGGGGATTTTAATTGCACTGCTAGTGGTTTGGACAGGAACCACTTGGAGCCCCACGCTGCCTCTCGTAGGCGAATGTGTGAAGTGATGGAGGAACATGACTTGTGTGATCTCTGGAGGAACTTCCACAACAGGCAGAGACAGTATACGTGGGCTCATAGTCAGAGCAATGCACTCTCTTTGGCCAGGTTGGACCGTTTTTATGTTTTTAGTCATCACCTGTCTCTTTTTACACATTGTTTTATTTCTCCTGTGGGTTTGTCTGACCACTCTATGGTCCACTGCAAGGTTGCAAAGTGCAATGTGAAGCCTAGGAGTGCATACTGGCATTTTAACACCTCACTTTTAGAAGATTCCAATTTTATAGAGTCTTTTACTTTTTTTTGGGATGTTTTTAAAGCACAAAAATCTTCTTTTACCTCCCTTCAACAGTGGTGGGACGTAGCCAAAGTTCACATTAAATTGTTCTGTCAGCAGTATACTCTCAGTGTCACTAGGGACATCGCTAGATCTCTTAAAGCTCTGGAGACTGGAATAGTGGGGCTCCAGGATTTGGTGGAGACCACAGGAGATCAAGAGCATATTAGAGCTCTTACAAAGAAAAAAGCAGCCTTAGAGGATCTACTGGGTATCACAGCACAGGGGGCGCTGGTCCGATCACGTTTTCAGTGCGTGACTGAATTGGATGCCCCGTCTAAGTTCTTTTTTGGTCTTGAGCGTAAAAATGGACAGAAAAGGTTTATGCACGCTGTTCGGACTACTTCGGGGCATCTCTTGATGGAGCCTTCGGAAATCCGCCAGCGGACAGTCAGCTTTTTCTCGGAGCTGTATAGGAGCGAGTGGTCAGACACACCAGATGTGGAGGGCAGGTTCTTCAGCGGTGTGGCCAAGCTCACGCACAGGGCGGCTGCACTGCTGGACGCTGAGCTCTCCCTGGGGGAGCTGCACGATGCTCTCCGGGGAATGGAGAACGGTCGGGCGCCTGGGATTGATGGCCTTCCGGTTGAGTTTTATAAGGCTTTCTGGTCCATAATGGGTGAGGATGTGCTGGAGGTTCTCCTTAGCAGTTTGCAGGCGGGGCATCTCCCCCTGAGCTGCAGGAGAGCAGTGCTCACCTTGCTCCCGAAAAAAGGCGACCTGACCGAACTCAAGAACTGGCGCCCTGTCTCCCTCTTGTGTACCGACTACAAACTGCTCTCAAAAGCTTTGGCCTTGAGACTGGGGAAGGTGATGGGGCAGGTGATTCATGTGGACCAGACGTACTGTGTGCCTGGTCGGTCTATCTTTGACAACGTATATTTGATTCGGGATGTTTTGGAGGTCTCCAGGCTGTTGGGTCTGAAAACTGGTCTTATTTTGTTGGATCAGGAAAAGGCTTTTGACCGGGTTGAACATACCTATCTTTGGAAAGTTCTGGAGAACTTTGGGTTCAACCCTGGTTTCACAGCCATGATCAGGTTGTTGTACAGTGACACTGAAAGTATACTTAAGGTCAACGGTGGTTTGTGTTCCCCTTTTAAAGTCTTCAGAGGTATCCGACAGGGCTGTCCCCTGTCCGGCATGCTGTACGCTCTTGCCATAGAACCTCTTTTATGTATGCTGAGGGAGAAGATCTCTGGTTTCTCCATGCCCCAAGTTTCTGTCCCAATTTGTGTTTCGGCCTATGCAGACGATCTGGCTATTTTACCCTCCACTCAGGCTGATGTGTCTGTTTTAAATCAGATTTTATGTGATTTTCAGGTTTTATCGTCTGCAAAAGTCAATTGGTCCAAGAGTGACGCCATTTTAATTGGGGACTGGGATGGTGGGGGTCCGCAGCTGCCAGATGGGTTGGCCTGGAGGACGGGTGGCTTTCGATATCTGGGCGTATATTTGGGAGATAGTGCTACTGTGGACAGGAACTGGGAAGGCGTTCTTGAAAAAGTTAAAGGACGCCTTAGGAAATGGACCTGGCTAACCCCAAAAATGTCCTACAGAGGACGCATTTTGGTCACTAACAACCTTGCTGCGTCCTCCTTGTGGCACAAACTGGCCTGCGTTGATCCCCCACCGGGTCTATTAGCTGAGATCCAGGCTCTGTTAGTTGATTTCTTTTGGGATCGGCTTCACTGGGTACCTCAAGGTGTCCTACATCTTCCGAGAGAGGGTGGCGGTCAAGGCCTTGTACATCTGGCGAGTAGGACAGCTGCATTCCGCCTGCTTTTCATCCAGAGACTTCTCTTTGGGCCCAGTGAGCTGGTGTGGAGGGCGGTGGCATGCAAAATCCTGCAAACAGTGGGCGGCCTGGCTTTGGACAAGACCTTGTTTTTAATGGACACTAAGTCCCTAGATGTTTTAAACTTGCCTGTGTTTTATCGTAGTCTTTTTAAAATTTGGGGTCTTTTTAACTTTGTGAAGATGGACAGTACTTCACTGCACTGGCTGCTGGAGGAACCCCTGCTCCACGGGGCTCGCATGGACATTGCAAGTGCCTCCTTTCCTGCACTTGACATGGTCTTGAGGTCTTCGACGGTCACGAACGTTCGTGCCCTGGTGGACCTTGCGGGCCCCGAACTTGATCATGTGGAGGACCTGGCAGAACGGCTGGGGTTGCGCTCTCGGCGTGTGGTGGCCTGTCTGTTGCGCCACTGGAGGTCGCTGCTCTCCCCCGACGAACGTGCTTTGCTGAGAGACCATGGTGCGGGGGTGATTTGCCCGGAGGACAGTGACCCCTTCCCTGGTCTCCTTGTCTCCCCTGACCTGCAAGACTGTGCGGGCCCTCTTCTGGGGCGTACAGGAGACTCAGAACTGCACTTCGTCACAGCCTCCAGTAAAATGATTTATAGGATTTGTGTGACAGCACTGAACAAACGGAGGCTGGCGGGGAGGGCTGATACGCCGTGGCGCACTGTTTTATCTTTACCTGATGATGTAAAGCCTGAGTGGAGGGCGTTGTATAAGCCACCGTTGACCAAAAAGGTTGCTGACTTGCAGTGGCGGGTTTTACATGGTATAATTTCTGTGAACGCTTTTATCTCCATTTTAGATCCCGCCGTTTCTCCCGGGTGTCCATTCTGTTCCCAGAGGGAGACTGTTTTCCATGCTTTTATGCATTGTTTTAGGCTACGTCCCTTATTCACTGTTTTACGCAATGTTTTTATGTCTCTTAATCTGACTTTCAATCTGCAGACTTTTATCCTGGGTTTTAAATACGTCCAGAAAGAGAGGTCCAGGTGCCAGCTGGTGAATTTTATTCTGGGACAGGCTAAGATGGCAGTGTATCTTAGCAGAAAGAACAAGCTGGCACAGGACGCGGACTGTGACGCAGTACGTGTTTTCTGCAGATTGGTGAAGTCACGGGTTTTACTTGATTTTAGTTTTTATAAAAGCATGAATGACCTTGACGCGTTTATTACTCTGTGGTGCTATGACGATGCCATTTGTTTTATACTCGATGAGACCGTCTACTTTGCCCCAGAGTTCTTTTAATCTTTTTAATGTCATTTTATTTTTCTTGATGTGTCCCGCCATTGGTGGATGACTTATTTATTTTATTTATTCATGTACATGTGAAACATCTGCTGCAGTGATTGTAGATCCTCTGTTTTAAATAAAGGCTCTTAAAAGTCAAAAAAGTCTCTCTGTCTCTCTCTCTGTCTCTCGCTCTGTCTCTCTCTCTCTCTCTCTCTGTCTCTGTCTCTCTCTCTCTCTCTCTCTCTCTCTCTCTCTCTGTCTCTGTCTCTCTCTCTCGCTCTGTCTCTCTCTCTCTCTCTCTCTCTCTCTCTCTCTCTCTCTCTCTCTCTCTGTCTCTGTCTCTCTCTCTCTCTCTCTCTGTCTCTCTCTCTCTCTCTCTCTCTCTCTGTCTCTCTCTCTCTCTGTCTCTCTCTGTCTCTCTCTCTCTCTCTCTCTCTCTCTCTCTCTTGTACTCCTTTTACAAGATGATGTGATATTTTTATTTATAGATATATAGATATTTGTACAAATGCCTTTTTTTCTTTGTTCTCTATAAAAACACACTGCATTGATAGAAAATGATAATGATAATGACAATACATTTTCACATTGATTAGAGTGGCATTGATATTTCCAAGTTATTAAGTTGTTTATAATACTTGACAGTAGTCCAAACAATCCATAACCATTGTTTATTCATTTAATAATAATAATAATAATAATAATAATAATAATAATAATAATAATAATAATAATAATAATGCTTATTATATTTATTGTTGTTATTTATTTTGAGTCATGAAATGAAGTTAAACAGCAGCTGTATTTGTAACAACAAAACCTCCTTATCTTGTCCCATCAGTGTGTGTGTGTGTGTGTGTGTGCGTGTGTGTGTGTGTGTGTGTGTGTTGGACGTATTTCTCAGTAAATTTTATGGGTTACTGTTTGTTATGATATGTGTATCATGTCTGTAAGTTACTCTTATCTTGATTATAAGACACGTAGCTGCGCAGAAGCATCGAGTTTAAAGTGTTCATTAAAAATCGTTGTTGTGATTTTGAGAATCGATACACAAAACGTAATATCACAACACTCAACATCGACATTTCACAGCCCGAATGAACGAACCAGCAGAAACGAAAAAAGTTCTTCTTCCTTGTCCTGTAACAATGCCATTCTGGAGATGCAAGCATTTTGCGTGATGATGGTGATTTGAATGTTTATTGGATATTTGAGTAGAAATAAAAGACTGGATGTGTTAAACCATGAAAATGCTAATGGTCAGATAAATGCTTCTCGAAGGGGACTTTTACCATAAATGATATTCTTAATTATTGAAAAATGAATTGAACAATGCATTGATGCCATTTTACTGCTCTGAGGGAAAACATTAGCTGCACACTCTATTTGTAATTCATTAATTGTCATTTTTATGGGCATTAATGCAATAAAAAGAACTCTTACTTTTCTTTGCAGTATCATTTAAAGACTCTGAAAAGTAGGACTCATCTCTCTAAAGCATGCCTTAATAAAAATTCTGTCTTTTCATATGCGAGCAGACTTGCTGAGGGACCATCTGCTATCCTCTCTAGGTTTAAAAATCACAGAGCATCGCGACAGGCCACGCGTCTCCGGGAGAGAGCAGGATGGCAGCTTCTTTATGCAGGCTGGAGGAGAGCGGAGCTGGCAGACGTTCAGCAGGCTTCACTCAGTCGAGGCGGCCACCATTAGCTCTTCGGTTTTACAAGTGGAGTAATGGCAGGGTTAATAAAACATTTCATTTGAACTGCCCGAGGAACGTCAGTCCGTCCCACAAATGAAGTGTGACGTGTCACAGTGACAGAACGCTTGTGGTGCCAATAAAACTCTAGGACAGTCCGTGCTTTGGGGCAAGTCTTTTGACACTAACACAGATTTAAGGCACGGAGGTTCAGGCTCTCTTAGTGGTTTGCAGCCTTAAAGATAAACTAACATTGCACTGAACGGTCAGTCAGACTGACCCGCTGACCCGCTGCTGACCGCCAGCTTTACCTGTAATCATTTCATAGCCCATAATATATTGTTTCCTATATAGCGCCAATTGCCCGCTATCATCACTATCCCCTGTTTCCAGGACAGCCAACGTGCTCAGAGGAAAGTGCCAGCTCCCCAGGTCTGATTGAATGCGAACTGTGGAGCGCCATCTACCCACCATGAGAGGGAGAGCAGGCCAATTTCGCTCTCTCAGACTCCGGCTGCCGATGGCAAGCAGCATGACCTGGGATTTGAACCTGCGATCCTCAGATCACAGTGGTAGCACCTCTCTATATTTGCAGGATCCAGTCACCCCTCCTTGACCCTGCTGACCTTCCAGACAGCCCCAGCCAATCATCTATTGCCATAGCAGCCTATTGACCCTGAGGAGGAGGGGCGTGGGTCCAGCAGTCATTGTATTGTGTCCTTGTTCTTGTTTGACTAGATATTACAGTCGTGTCCTTCTTAGTTTTGTTCACCTTTAATTACCTGCTTGTTGATGTTCTATCTGGCTGTTGTCTGGTTAGTTGCATGGTCGTTAATTCTAGAATAGACTTGTTTCATTTTTATCTTTGCTTTGGTGCTGCCCTCGTTCTCCCTCCTCCCCATTCCCTTAGGTCAAGAGTCACACGCTGCAAAAGGATATCGCTGCTCCTTCCCAAGTGCAGGACCAATAGACTTAAACACTCATTTGTCTCTCACGCCTTCAGACTGTTCAGCTCCTCTCTGGGAGAGGAGGGGTAACATGAGGACAGAGGATGGGAAGGAGTAGTAACCAGTAACCTGGAACCTGACCACCACAACACAACCGGACTATGTGAAATAAGAGGAAAACAATATACTATATATTTCTATTTTTATTTTATTCTTACTTTCTGATAAACAGGCAGGTAATGTTTAATTCGGATTAGATTAGATCATTGTACAGTAATGAAATGCAATCTGTTACATAGTGTCATGAATAAGGCAGCTATGAATATGTATGATATATGAATGATTATGAATATGTACATTAAAATAGGTGGCAGTGCGGTGTTAATTAAAGTGGCAGGGCAGAGGTCAGCAGAGGTCAGCCTCTTCCTCAGTCTGCTGGTGTGAGAGTGGAGGCTCCTGTCAGATGGGAGGAGGGAAGGGTGGGTAACTGGGGGCCTGTGATGAGTTTGCAGTTTCACCTCCCGCTGGACTGCTTTGCAACCAAGAAACCAAGAAGGAACTGAAACTGAGTCTGAGATGGTTATAATAAACCAAAACCACGATATTCCTGATGAATGTTCCTCATTCTCACACACACACACACACACACACACACACACACACACACACACACAGACACACACACACACACACACACACACACACTGATGTTTGCCCACTGATTGCTCTCACACCCCCCTCTGGACTAAATTGGGCAAATCAGTCACTTATTACGAGCATCTGTATTGTTCATTTTCTTGCATTCTGTCTTTCTCGTGGATAATCAACATTTGCATATTCATAACCTCTGTTGTCACAAATCAGCACTGCATGTTTGTGTAACTGAATTAAAATGTCTTGCAAAACAATTTACATTAGTCAAACGAGCCTCATTAGTTAAATTAGTGCATATTAGTGCAAATTTCGGCAGTGCACCGCTGCACTTTAGTCAGATCATAAAAATAATCCATATAAGCTTATTTTTACCGTCTCTTCTCTCCAACGTCTGCTCCCTTAAAACCAAGCAGGACGAAGGAACCGGGGTTAATCACACATCAGAACGGTCATCAGCTTTTCTCCCTGTAAAAAGGTCAAGATATGAATCAATGCTTGATGTATAAGGTCATTTTATAGTCCGAAATATTCTTCAAGAATCTGTCCAGTTTCTGTAAAAGTAAAACAGTGACCAGCAGCCTCCGGAACCACATTACCTTTTATCCTGCATTAGGTTTTGCCCGTCTCTCGCCCTTTTTATACAATACACCTCTCTCCTATTAGGAGTTTCTGTAGTTTCTGAGAAAGTGATGGACATATGAGGACTTTCGTATTATATTTCATATATAATATCATAGAACACAGTGAAGTCGCAATTAGTGATGATGTGCAAAACATTAATTTTGTGGCTGAACAGAGCAGCATTTTTTCTCCTTGGACAAACACATCTGGGTTCTGAATTCAAGGAACTGCATGATGTTCTTCTGTGGCATGCCACATAGAGTCAGGTCTTTGTGTGGACGCCAGGTCCTAGGAGGCGATACATCCATACCCATCATTTCCTGAATCTCAATATTCAAAAATCATACCTGAATCTCTATTAATCCACCATATACTGTTGCTGTCCCATTAAATGGAAGTGAATGTAAAATAAGACCTTATCATTTTAGAGCATTTCTATTGGTCTATTGATTCAAACGTGTATTTACAGAGTACAGAGCATCTACAGGGTTCAAACCATGGAGAAAAGAAACTTCATTGGACTGCAGTGATATTCCATAGATGTGCATATTTAGGGACTGCAGATATAACATTTATTATATATACCCCATCTGAGAGGACCTCAAGCTCCACTGATACATCTTTACATTGGCTTTCCACCTTCCAGCTACTGGACCTGGACTAGTGTCCCACCCTGCCCTGGACTATCTGCTCACCAACTGTGTAGAAATGTACTGTTACTATTCTGTCCACCAGAGAACTAACATTACTTCAGTCCCTGAGTATTAGAACAGAGGTGTGGGGGACCAGTGTCCCCTAACTGTGTATAAGTAGACCAGAGGAGGACGGTCCTTCCCCTTGAGAGCCTGGTTCCTCCTGAGGTTTCTTCCTCCAGCTCTGAGATAGTTTCTCCTGCACTGTCGCCCCTTTGGTTTGATCACTAGAGGATCTGTCTCTCATCCTTTATTACTGTTTTAACCTTTTTATTTCCGATTTCATTTCTGTGAAGCTGCTCTGTGACGACTTTACAAAGACATGTTGATTTGATTAGATTTGATTCCATATGTTAAATAAATATACTAACCAATTTTCCCAGTTTTCCCAGGTTATGTTAGTAGCTGGTGTTTACTGGATTTTTCCTTGCCCATCAGGCAGAGACAGACAGACAGACAGACAGAGACAGACAGACAGACAGACAGAGACAGACTGTCACATATCTGTCTCGTCCCTGTGGTCTGTCTTTGTTTTGTTTTCATTCCCATGTGCCATTGAGCACATGTCATGTCTCCTCCCATTCCCAGCTGTCTTCCATCTGTAACCCTTCCCCATCGTTATCATGTCCCAGCCCTGTCTTATGTGAGTGTGTGTATATTAGTCCCTGGTCTCTGTTTGTCCTTGTCGGTCTTTGTGGCTATGTGGCTTTGTAACTTCGTGTTTACTTGTCTTAGTGTTTATTTCTACCCTGTCAATAAATACAACCCAGCGTGTACGTCCGCCCCTACCTCTGTGTCTGTGAGCGTTACACAGACAGACAAACAGAGACAGACAGACAGATACTTTATTGATCCTGAGGGAAATTGAGACATCCAGTAGTTTAGTAAAATGCAACAGTCAAACACAATCAATAAAGATGTCATAAAATTAATGAGGTATTTAAACAAGAGGAAAAATATACAAATGACACTAAAATCACCAAAAAATAGACACATAAAGAACACGGAGAATAAGAGTCAGTAAGTGGAGTCCTGTGGTGAATCTGCAGTTGGATGATTCTGGGAGCAAAGATGCAAAGTGATGCTGACATGATGTGCAAAGTAGCTGAGTCTAAAATATTAATGAGTAACTATATAACCAGAAACTGTAAAACCAAGAAATATCAATAAAAATGCTGTTATAAGTGCAGACTGAGAGCAGTACACATCTGTAATCATGAAAATGACTGTGTGATCAGGTCTTAGGATGAACTCCGTCCACGGTGGTCTCTAAAGAAGTCTGTTCGGGTGAGTTGGGGAGCAGAGGGTACAGTTGGGGGAATGGAAGAGGAGGATCTGACAGAACAACAGGGAGTGAAGTAAATCTGACAGATCTGGCAGTTAACGTTGTGAAGGTACGTTGATGTGTGATTGGAAGGATAGAGTGCTAACGAGGATGACACTCTTAACCTGAATGGAGGAGAAAACTGAGCAGTTATCAATGGAGAGAGAAAAACGGTTGATTTCGTACCAACGAGGAGAACCTCAGATTTATCTCTGTTAAGCAGTGAGTGAGGGATGAAGTTCAGAGGCTGGAGGTTGGTTTAGTGGAACGGAGTGTCATCCGTAGCAATGGAAATTGAAGGTAGATGATGAAAAGAAGGGGACCCAGGACAGAGCCCTGGGACACGTCTGAAATGACAGGGGACGGATGAGATATGAATGATTTAACCTGGGTGACCCGAGTGCGGCCCAAGAGGAAAGAGTTAAAGCAATTAAGTGGAGTAGGAGTCAAAGCAGTGGAGGATATTCTATTGAGGAGGCTGGTGTGAAAAATGGTGTCAAAGGCCGCTCTCAGGTCCAGGAGGACAAGAATCAGACGGGATTTGTTCATACAGGTTATTAAATATTTAGTGGGAACTGAGTCGAGCAGCTGCTGTTTTTTGAAGAATTTTAGAAATGAAGGGTAGATTTGAGATGGAGGTTATTGACGTTGGTTGGATCAGCACCAGGTTCTTTGAGTATTGGACTTATTACAGCGGGTTGAATAATGAGACATGAAAGAACCCACAGAAGGGAGGCAAGTACTGTAGAGAGGGGGTCACAGGTGGATGTCTTGGACTTGTAGATGAGGTCAAAGATCTCTAGTGGGGAGAAGAAAGGAAGAAATAAATGAGTGTAAGGGTTCTGAACTAAGACGCTGTGGATGTTCTGGATATTTTCAGTGAAGAAGGTTGACGGAGTACTTTTAGAGTAAAATATGATCCTTATGCAGTGGATATTTATGGATATTTAGTCCAGTTATTTTGTGAAGGAGCTCCAGTTGCTGTTTTAATGGAGCAAATGAGTTGAGAACATGTTGGTGTCCAGTGTTGTGTGAGACACGCTCTTCAGGGGTGGATAGGTTGTGAGTGTCCAGCAGGATAGAATCAATGTTGGAAAGAAGTGAGTCCAAGTCAATGTTCTTATTATTGCAGAAGGAGGTAAGACGGGGGGGTTGGCATTGTTGGAACAAATGGTCTCTGGAGTCGGTCAGTAGAGCAGTGCAGTGACCGCAGCCTTCCACTAAACACACTCCTCTGCTTTGTGATTATGGTGTGCAATGGGTGACTGGCATTGTCCACGACAGTTTGTCCACAGTCCTCCTCTCCACCACTGTTGTCAGGGAGTCCGAGAGTCCAGCTCCACTCTGATCATGCACTAATCTTACTTACAATTAACGTCAAACAGAGTGAAAGTATGAGATTCGCATGCTATTGTGAATTCATTGGTTATATAGACGTGCAATTCCACTTATGACATACATTAAATAAGATCTATGATGATGATGATCATTATTATTATAAATGACCATAAACTCTCATCAATCAGAAAATATATGACATAAATTGCACATATGTACGTATACATACGTCACATGTCTCCATATATTTTGAATGATATGTCTTTTATGACATGTGCACACATGACCATATATTTCATTGTAATATTTCTTTCCTGGTCCATGTTTGTCCCCCTTAAACCAGCATATTTTCCGGGGGACGTCTTAACACTTGACGTTAAAGTCTCTCTTGTGGATCACTGGAGCACAGAGCACCGCATTTCTTTCTCGGTGTGAATTTCCCTCGGCAGCCACTGCAATATTCCAATATTCCCGCAGCCTCCGGAGGCCTATTGAAACAGGCTCGGAGTTTGTATTAATGCTCCTGATAAATGGAGCTGGGGTTCGGCGAGTCGGACGGTAGGTTGGCAAACGCCAACTCGTTTAGAAATTAAACTGCACAGGCCGTTAGGAAGAGTTAGTAAACACCGGCCTCGGCGGAGTACTGCTTCCAGACTGTGGACACAACGAAAGCAGAGATGGTTAGGAGGTCTGTCCAAGCAATTAGCTGAGTACACTCATTGTCAATAATGGGAGCTCAGAGGTTCAGTAGAGTCCTCACAGCAGGTAAAGCCCAGCTAATTAGTGTGTACTCTTAGTGTCGCCTGGAATCATTTACAGTAATGAAGATAATCTGCCTTAAAGGAACAGTCCGACCCGAAATACTAATGAAATGTCTGTGAACTGGGCCATTAACTACTGTTCTTCAGCATATTAATTAAAGCCCGGACCTTATGAACGTGTTTCTGGGGTCTTGAATGATACACCACCTGAGACCCTGTTCATCACTTCATCTGTTATGAGCATCAGGACGAAATATGGAGAGCGCCATGCCACATAAATGCCAGTGTATGACGCATTAAAGCACTTACAGATCCAATCAATCGAACCACTTCATGCATTTGAGCCACGCTACAGCAGTTTGGGTGCGTCCACCTCTCCAAGACACACTCAACAACTCAAACATCTCCCAGAACAACCTACCAAGTGTAAAGAAAAGTGATTAAAATCTTACCAGGATACAAAACAAAATAAAAAAGCCTCCTAAATGTCTCCTGTAATCAAGTTCTACTGCCCTTCCAGATCTCAGGTTGAGCTACACCTTTACCGACTGAAGAAACATCTACTTTAACACTTGTTCTTCATATAACCTTCTTTCAGAGGAGCTGATGTTGGGACACAGTTTGAAGGGGTCAAAGAATTTTGAAATTTAAATCACCTGGACTTTTCTATTAATGACCAAGAACAAGCCATAGCTGAGGGACAGCCGTGGCCTGGGAACCACCCTGGTGACTGGAAGGTTGCTGGTTTGATTCCCTGAACTGGCAGGACATGACTGAAGTGCCCTTGAGCAAAGAACTTAACTCCCCAGCAGCTCCCTGGGTGCCATGGTTAGGGCTGCCCACCCCTCTGGGCACGTGTGCTCACTGCCCGTTAGCGTGCGTGTGTGTGTGTGTGTGTGTGTGTGTGTGTGTGTGTGTGTGTGTGTGTGTGTGTGGAGGACAAATTCTACATGCATGTTCACATTTATAAATTAAAAGTACGAGTCCTTTTTCAAATGTTGACTGTTTGAGATCCGTTAATCCACTGAAGAAACAACACACACAGTATTTTATAATATATTCCATTTCATAGATGGAATATGTGCTGCAGAGATGAACCTCCGTGTACTTTCAGTGACTATCTGCACAGATGCCCTACACACGTCTCCTCTGCTTTCCCAACTCAAATAAATCATTTTGACAATTACGTTTCTGCATGATTAATGGAACTGCGGTGAAACCTCTGTCCGGCATCTATCAGCTCAGGAGCTGATAGTGAAGTGTACTGAGTGGTCTTACTCTCTCGTGGGATCCTGCAATGTCCGAAAATATCATAATGAACTTCAGAGTAGAAAAAGCAGGTCACTCTCCTTTACAAATGACATTTAGTAGAAGTAAGTAAAAATCTGTCAACAGTTTGGACACATTTGACTGAATGTATTAGAGACGACATGATGCAGCTTCTGTGATTCTCATATTAAAATCTTAAATCTTACAATATGGTGTGGACAAAGGTATTGGGACACCTGCTCATTCATAGTTTTTGTTCTGAAATCAAGGGGATTAAAGACTGTCTCTAACTGTCTCTACTGTCCAGAGAGGACTTTCTACTGACCCTTAGACTTGGACCCCTGTGTTTCACTGCTCTCAGTTTTTCACATTTGATTTTAATTTGAATATTACATCTATAAACAAACCTGATGATGTTTTAGGTCCAATCTGTGCAGAATTATAGACAATTCTAATGGGTTCCCAAATCTGTGTATATCAGACACTATCAGAACCAAAATACTTCATTACAAACAGACAGAATGTTCCTAAATACACATATGTACTCATTTAGGTGAGGACGGAGGGCCAACATGTACAGAAAAGGCTACGCAGTGTAGTATCTACAACATTAACATTATGAATAATAATCAAAATCAAAGTAAGGATGTAATAAATCAGAGTTAGGTGTAAACACACTCTAATGACTGAGCTAAAATCCATCTCTATTTATTGGGTTTCTAAATCATATTTCTAGACCATATTTCAGACCTAGAACATTCCAGCTCCAACCCAAACCTAACAGCCCATTCAGCCAATCAGGAACCTCTGCAGGCAGTAATCAGTAGGATCAGATGGGTGGATTAGGGCTGGTGACCCCTTTTCTGGACCTTAGATCTAAGAAATCAGAGCATGCTGTTTACATGGCAACGTGAGTTATCAGGTATCGACAGAAATCCAATAAAGATCCCATTTTTGAGTGAGTTCATATTAATACTCACTGTTGGTTCATCTTTAAACGGTTACTATGCGTGTAATTCCTTCTCTACTTTCTATGCAACAGAAGAAAATAGATCCCAAGGTTCCTGCCCAGCCACCCCTGCCTGGATTTATGCTCCAGCGGTCAGCCCTGGGTACGGACAGGACAGCGTGGTAAAATACATCCTGTTTTTGTTCCACTGCAAGGCTGCACTGGGGCCATTATTCCTCCAGCTATTGTTACTCGCGCCTTCCCTTTCAGCGCTCTTTCTGTCTGGTGCTGTCAGCTTAGTGGCTTTATTGTTGGCTTTGACTGAGCAGAGGCTCCACTCAGCAGTCTGGGATCTGAAAACACTCACACCCTCACACACACACACACACACACACACACACACACACACACACACACACACACACACCGCTGAACTTCACCACCTAACAGTGGATCACGTAATCTCATTTAGAACAGCACAGTGCAAGTCCACACTCAGACGCAGTCCTTAAAGAAGTGCTGATTGCACCCCCTCTCCCCAGAGCACCAGCTGTGTGCACCCACCCTCGCCCATTCTCTACCTGTCGTTATGCATTAAAGGCCACATTTTCTGTTTTTCAACCTTGAGAAAATTGTTTCCCCCCATCATTTATTATTCTCTATGGCCTGGTTTCAATAGCTTCAGTCTGATGAATTTACAGCTCCTCTGCAGACGCTCACTGGGTTTGAAGATGTCCGATGGGACGTTCATTTAAGCCTGCAAAAGCCCCCATAAATCTGCAGCTTAAAGCAGGGAACTTACATTATCGTCACATTTGCTACCAAAAAACGACTGGAACTGTGTTTTCTATCGGGTTTTACAAACGTCCACTTCAGCAGATCCATTCTTTTGACAATAATATGAGCAATTTTATATAAATATATATTATATATTACTGTATTTTTATGGCTGTAAATATGAATTTGAACATTACACGCATTCAAAACATGTAACAGCAGTGACTAACATACCATATTTGTCCCCATTGTAGAATTAATTTGATTTAATTTGAAAAATAACACATATATAATATTTTTATAATGTTAGTCCTGCCCTGTGGATACGATGCCCCCCCCCGGGAGACAAGAGAGTGACCAGCCACACAACATTGTACAGTGCAGGACAAACCATTCAGGGGAAAGTTTCAGTGCCTTAAACTGTAACAGGAAGTTCATCGACACGTACTTTCAGAACGAATCGCAGAATGAGAAGTTTCAGTGGAGCGAGAATCGTCTGACCGGCGTCCCTGAAGTGTCCATTACCCGGGTTAATGGGTCACTTTCAGTCAACAGAGGATTTAGGATTGTTCTACGGGCAGCTGCCTTAACAAGGCCACTATCTCCCTCTAGTTCCACTGCATGGCAATCATTTACCTTCTCATCAACCATCTGACTGACCTGCTTCGACACAGCAGCAGAGACGGAGGTTCCTCTACCATACGAAAAGAAACGTTACGTGCCGTTTTCTAGGCTTCATATCTCAGCATCAGAGTAACCTTCAGACATGATACACACATCATAACAAATCATTAGACCTGGTTTTATGACGGTCAAATGTGCTCATTGCAGAACCTTTCAGCATATTTCAGTTCTCCAACTTTCAGATCCAGATCTAAAACATCAGCGTGGTGAACATCATCTTCAAGACATCATAGCCTCATATTAGTGAGAGCAGGGTTGATGACACTGACCTATCGTCTTATTTCACACGAGAGCATCATCCTGCCATACATAGTCCCTTCCATGTTCATTCTGTCTGTTCTTCTGATTTTTGAATGTTTAGGTTCTTCACACAACGCCTCCACACTCTGCTCATGCCCAGCACTGTCCTTTAGTGTTTATTAATATTTTCATCTACTGCCTTCTGTGGCAACAGAGCTTCTGTGAGCTAGTGTTTTGGTACCTGACGCCACGTTACGTAAACATGCGAGGGCAGGGAACCATCTGGAGCTCCGTCTAAAACCCGAGGCCGCTGCTGCAGGCTAGGACTGAAGCCAGGACTGCAGAAGTACGTCCTGGAACCTTGCCTCGGCTCTGTTCTCTCAGAACTGATTAAGAGCGTTAGAATTCAAACAAAGCCAGCCTTTACGTGGGCACTCTGCCCTAAGTGAAAAATGTTGTAAACATGCCCACACGCCACTAACGGCGGTGCTGTATTTGTCTCTAAACCCAAATGTCCCAGATTAATCCGCACTTTGTGGGCAGTGACGTGTCATTTTCTAGGCTTCATATCTCAGGATCAGAGTAACCTTCAGACACGGTAGGTTATATCATAACTAACTACAAGACTTACAAGACAAGACGATGTAACCATGCCTACCGACAGGGGGCGGGGCTAATAACATCACTGACTCAGATATTGGGTTATTGAGGACAATGAGATGGGAGGGGCTGTTTGCTCTCTTTCTTGCAAATTTCAGAATAAAGGTCCCGAGATGGTATTATTGCTGTTACATAAATAACTAAAATAATAAAGGGTTGTTTCTATTGTATGTCGAGTATTTTGAACCTATTATTATAATAATCCCTGTCAATCTAATCATTACTAATAACTCATTAAACCGTTCAGCATTTTCAGCTCATAAACACCCTGGATGATCGATTTCCAACAGCACTTCATACAAATGTTTCAATTCTGTTCATTTTTACATCTCAAATGAAGACAAATTAGAGTAGTTATAGGACCTGGCGTGTGAGACTGTCTCCTATAAACATGCTTTTAACTATGAAATCATAAAATACGGAGATACTTTACTCACATAAAGGTTCTGATTTATGGAATGAAATTTGTCCTTCAGTGACGTCCCTCACAGAACCTTGCTGAAGCCCCTTTATCTTTAAGGGCATTTTCACTCGTGTCCTGAATACACAATTCTGTCCCCAGGACTGATTTTGCACTTGTTTGGGGGAGGAGCTCATTGTCACTGGTGGATGGATTGCACGATTCCAAATATCTCTTGTCTGCGCACATTTTTAGTCACATGGTGGGATGAACATTCATCCATTTATAGCTTCCGTTATTTCCTTCAGGCCTGAAGAGCAGCACTTTTTGGGGTTCTTGTCGGTGGAGTTTTCAGTCATGCAGGTTCTTAATTGAAGCAGTCGTGTGAAAATCAACCAATCAGGAAACCCCTCACACGGGGAGGAGATGGCTTCCACACTTGCTTTACTTGAAGCGAACCCAAGACCACCGATTTCAGGGGGACCAGAGACGACTTTCTGGGCCTAGAAACAGCTTTGGCACTCGACCAAACGTATCAGACTCTCTGAGCAGGCGCTCCCGTCTGAAAATGAAAGGCCAATCTGAAAACGCACAAACCTCCCTCTTTTAATCCCCCAAAGTGATCATTTCGGTTTGGCGTGACACGACTGGAGCCAGCCTCTAATGTGCCACCAAGTCCACCATGCCAAGCTCTGCCATCTGTTTTGTGTGAACAAGGCAGGCACTGTTCCTTCTCCTCCCAGCAGAACCTGTCAACTGGAAGCCTCTTGGTGGCATCTAGACTTGTCAGGCTCTATGTTTTCCTTCTGTCACAGATTCTGAGTATGACTGACAGCGTTAGCCTGTGCCACAATCTGCCCGTCCCAGCTCAGCATTCAGCAACTCATGCAGAAAGCTGCTGCGAGGTCTCAACATAGAATGTAACACGGCCCTGTTTTTTTTGGGACTTGAGAGCTTTCCGCTGCAAAAGCCCACAGCCTCTGTTTTGACCTCCTTCTTCTCTTCAGCAGTCCCCAAGGCATCACCAGATCCGATTCAGGTCACAGCAACAGTCTAGCCATGTTTGGCTGCTGGATAGAGCGGGATAGAGGATATGCTTTCTTATTGATTATTGAGGAAAAGGTAAATGTGGTGTCTCATCTGTTTACCAAGACAACCCTCCTTATGCCATCTGTACAACGTGCCAAGGATTTCGCTGCCAATACGAGAACCCCGGTGACAGTCACACTCTGAACAGAGACGCTTAACTTCTGATGCTTGGCTTTAGAAACCCAGGTTTATAAGATTATATGCATTATTCGCCAAAAGCATAATCATCTTCTTTCTGTTTTGTTGTGGTTGTATGTGAAGTGTAATACTACACCAAATAGCCATAACATTAAAACCACCGATCTAATAGTGATCTGGTTCCAATGGTACCTGTCAAGGGTGGGATCTATACATCTATAGTACACAGGAGCTCTTTGTGGTTCTATAATTCCAGACTGTAGTTCATCTGTTTCTCTGCAGACTTTATTCTCCTCCTTTCACCCTGATCTTCAATGATCAGGACCCCACGGGACCACCACAGAGCAGATATGATGTGGGTGGTGGGTCATTTTCAGCACTGTGGTGGTGTGTTAGTGTGTGTTGCGCTGGTATGAGTGGATTAACTAATTAAGCTTGAATACCCCTGCTCAAAATTTCTGGCCCTCAGAATAAGTGTGTAGAAGAGGAATTGATCTCCAAAAGGCATAAAGTTAACGATTAAACATTTTTAAAAAGAAATATTATTGAATTTTTTGAACAAATGCACCACATGATAGTGAAAATAAGGATAAGCACACCATCCAGACCTCAAGATAGTTTTAATTAATGTGACATGACGTCAGCAGGGACAAGAAGCACGGCTTAAAATGGTGATATGAGTGAATTAGAGGCAGCATTGCTGCTGGAGTGTTTAAACCCCTCAGTGTCACTACTGGACCGAGAACAGTCCACCGACCAGAAACGTCCAGCCGACAGCGTCCTGTGAGCAGCGTCCTGTGGGCAGCGTCCTGTGAGCACTGATGAAGGACTAGAGGACGACCAACACAAACTGTGCAGAAACAGATGAGCTTCTGTCTCTGACTTTACATCTACAAGGTGGAGACACTCGGTAGGAGTGTCTGATAGAGTGGACAGTGAGTGGACACAGTGTTTAAACACTCCAGCAGCACTGCTGTGTCTGATCCACTCGTACCAGCAACACACACTAACACACCACCACCATGTCAGTGTGACTGCAGTGCTGAGAATGACCCACCACCCACATCATATCTTTCTCTGTGGTGGTCCTGTGGGGTCCTGATCATTGAAGATCAGGGTGAAAGGAGGAGAATAAAGTCTGCAGAGAAACAGATGAACTACAGTCTGGTTTTATAGAATTAGAGAAGTGCTACAGAAGGAGCTGCTGAAATGAAGTCCACACCCATCATCTATATTACAGCAAACATGGGCATGGCTCTCGCACCTCATCTTGCACAGCATTCTGTCCAGTCAGACTCAGCAGCCTAGTGGTCAGCAGTGAGCAGGGCAGGAGAAAGGAAAAGCGCAGCAGCGCGCGGGACGATCTCTGCAGGGTTCGGTCCTCCTACAGCTCTGGAGAGAAGGAACCAGCTCTACCACGTCGCGCTCTCCAGCGTCCAGTGAGGGTTCCTTCATTGTGTTGGGGGAGAAAGTGGCTCTGGCAGTGGTGGAGCAGGCGTGCGGCACAAAGGACGGCGCAAAGGGGGCAGTGCGCTCGGGACTGGGGGCACTCCAGCGTCCAGACCGACCCACCACTGGACGGATCTGGCACCTGAAGCAGGCATGAAGCCCTACACCTTCTCCTGCTCCATTTTTCGGACTCGTGAAAGGGAACGCGGCGACTGCAGGTGACAAAAACGAGGAGCAAGCCCGGTTCCTTTGTCTGGAGGATGAAGATCTGCCCGACGCGCGCGCTGGAGACGCGCTCTTCTGCCTGTGTCGGATCCAGCATTATTAAGATGCTGAGATCATTCCATGCATGTGCTTTGCTTACCCCCACTGCCCTCGAACTCCACGCTTCGGACCATCCTTTGGACCACCCTTCTCTATGCATGGGACCTGCACACAAGTGAGGAACATTTGACGTAATGGCAAACTCCTGGAGCATCCTTTTCTTCTCAGATCCTTCCTCTGTTTGAGCTGTCTTAACCTCTAGAATGCCTGAAGCCATGTCCCCTGCCCAGGCCCTCTACATGGGCATGGAGGTGATCATCGCAGTGTCCTCCGTCCTGGGGAATGTGATGGTGGTGTGGGCAGTGAAAATCAGCAAGTCTCTGAGGGACACTACCTTCTGCTTCATTGTGTCTCTGGCCGTGGCTGATATAGCCGTAGGGGCACTGGTCATCCCCCTGGCCATCACCATCAGCATCGGGCTCCAGACGCACTTCTACAGCTGCCTGCTGGTGGCCTGCACCGTGCTCGTGCTCACCCAGAGCTCCATCCTTGCCCTGCTGGCCATTGCTATTGACCGATACCTCAGGGTCAAGATTCCAACCAGGTAAACCTTCAAGCCAGTTTTGCACAATTATCAAAGTTCATAGAGAGCTACAACATTAAAACCACTGCCAGGTGAAGTCTGCTTCCAGTGGCTCCTGTAGGGCTGGAGATGTTAGGCAGCAAGTGAACAGTCAGTTCTTGAAGTTGATGTGTTTAAGACAACTGGGTCAGAACATCTCCAAAACATCACAGAGATCTTGTTGGTTCCCAGTATGCAGGAGTCGGTACCTACCAAAAGTGCTCCAAGGAAGGACCACCGGTGAACCAGCGACAGGGTTATGGAACCCAAGATGGTTTTAATGTTGTGGCTGATTGGTCTGTGTCATTTATATTAGTGGTGTTCAGTCCTGCTCTTGGAGAGCTACTCTGGATCCAACCCTAATCCATCTCACCTGATCCAACTAATTACTGCCTTCAGAAGCCCTGATTGGTATAATGGGATGTGTAGTTTGGGTTGGATTTGAAATCTGCTGGAAAGTAGTTCTCCAAGACGAGGGTTGGAGACCACTGATGTAGATGTTGATGTGTGGTCATCTTAGTTTCTTCTGAAATTAAGAGTATTAAGACACCGTTTGACTGCAATCAAATTCTGCACAAACACTGCTCAGGATTCGGCTTTTGGACAAATATTTCACTTCATTGTGTTCCTACTTTAAACTAGATGTTGGCACACTTCTGTGAAGATCTGATGGCATTCAGCCACAAGAGCATTACTGTTGTTGAGTGCTGTAATCCACGTTCTGGATAAAAGACAAACTCCAACTCTAGGTATTTGATGGCACCCTGTCGTATCAGAGAACACTGTTCCTGGGTGACCTTAGGCTGATGTGTGGCTGTTCAAGAGCATCCTGATCTATTGCCATTGCTATTTAAGGAGATTACTCAAGCCAACAGTATGGCTGAACACTTGTGTTTAGAAATGCGTTCACCTTAAATGACCTTACTTCACTAATTAGAAAGGGTGTGTGGATGCATTTGGACATAAGGACACATATTAGTACCAAACAAAGCACAAAAATGCGAATCATAAATAAAAACGTCAAGACCGCAGTCTTAAAAGTGGTTCTTTAAGGGTTCTTAAGTAAAAGCAATTCAAAGAATCTTTTCAAGGATTGAATTATTCGTTGGCTGGTTAAATGATTCACATGCAAAGACGATTTCTTGTGTGATGTTCTTGGTTTTTGCACGCCTTGCACTTTTCAGTGGATTCCCTGCTTTAACACGTACCCTGCAACTCTGAAAGGGCTTGTTAATTAGCTGATTAGTTGAATCCGGTGTGTTTGGAGCAGGAAAAGCACTAAAAGCAGGGCAGGGGGTCTCCAGGACCAGGGTTACGAGTGGTGAAGAAAAGATAATGAAGCTTTTAGTATCCGGTAGGAACGCACTAATTGCTTTCTCTAACGTCGTGGTCGATTTTCCGAGATTTAAATATTTATATTGGTTTTTATAATGTGTTTATAATCGGTTATGGGGGCAATATGACTATTTGTATCAAATGTTGATACATTTTGTTATCATGAATAAAGATATTCTTCGTTATTCTTTATTCAGTGCTTAAAAACACTAGTGTTTAGTCCCGTTTAACTGGATAGAACAGCAGAGTTAGAATAAAAATCACTTGGCTGGGACACCGTTGCGCTGTAGTCATCGTCCCCTACATTGAAAGAAAAAGGCATCTGCAATACAGATCTGCCAAAATCAATATAACAAATCCACTCATTGCTTATTTGCTTTTTTACTGATCTTCATCGAGTAGCAATGCTGGAAAAACATCGAGTCTAGAACAGCAATCATGCTGCTGACCACCCTTTGAGGGGCACCAAGGCCACGGAAGTCCACTAGCCGGGCAGTTTTTTCCCAAGCTTTGCTGATGTGGTTCTCTCAGGTCACGTGGAACTGGGTAATGCAGATGTGGAGCAGGGCTGGATAAACTGAGACTTACACCATCTTAAGGGTTTTCCATTTCGCAGGCCAGGCCAGATTCCCAGGCCCAGATTAGGCCTAGAAATGGACTGAAATGGATTTTCAGTGATGCATCACTATTTCGTTGCAGTTTATTCCAAGTCTGCTCATAATCTCTGCATGAAAAACAACTGGACAGCCTGTTCTGTATCACCTAAAAGGGAATTCCGAGGATGCTCTGACTGCTTGGTCATTGTAATTGTTGCCGTGGTCATCTGTAAAGTACTTGACAGCATTTAAAAGACAGCCCTGCAGGTTTGTATGTATGCACTCAAATGACCGTGATTGTTGCAGTCATGCAAAGCTGCTGTTCCATCTGAAATGATGAAAGTGTGTAGAAAGAGTGTCAGAGTAGCAGCTGTTCCTCATGCTCCTCTTTTTGTGGATGTCTTAGTGGTGGCGCGAGAGTGCTACAGCGCATGGGGGGCTTTACACTTGTTAGCGTCAGGGTTATTGGTTTTTATCCCCTTGGCGATAGCTCAAGAGTCGCAGGGACACATGTAGCTTTCTCTGACCACTCTAGTTTTCTCAAGAGATGTACTTAACCCCAATGAACCCTGGCCATTTTTCTCATTAGGGGGTCAGGCTCGGGATAGATGACAAATACTGTAATATAATAATGGATATAACTGGGTCCAGCAGTTTCAGTGTTAATGGTTGATTGGTTTCTGGTCAACATCAGCAGAAAGTGCTGGATCAGACGGAGAAACGTCACGTTTTCGGACCGGTTTCGGACTGGTTAAGCAGTCTGAGACTGGGTTGTTACATGCTTTGATTTAAAACAGCTCATTTTAAAGCTTTGTATATTTCAAAGTTGCCAAAGAATGCATTTAATGAGTATTTTAAGTTGTTCTTTGATGTATAAAAAGGAAGGTTGTGACTCTGCTTGGGGCGAAATGCTTATGTCACTTAACGCATGGTTGTCATTTTTACAGCCGTGTTATTCGCCTCAGAATGAAACATCTGAAAAACCCCTGATGAACTCGGCTTTTGTTGACCGGTACCACACCGGCGACAGCTCACCGAACCAATGTAGTGCATTTTATTACAACAGGAACACAAACACTAATTATTCCTTTATGAAACAGAGCTGCTGGACTCTGTTGTGTCCTCTCAGCCAGATGTGCTGCTTTTAGAAAGCTGGAGAGACTGTAGATGGTTATAGACTTTACTCCAGCTTGCTTCACTGGGTTTGGACCACATACATCATAAGTACAGTTCTGAGGTGTTTAGCTCCAGTTTGGTTCAGCTGAGGTCATCCAGTTTGTTCTTGAGAGACAGTAAACGCTAGTTAAGTTTGAGACCCCATTCTGTCGGCACTACCTGGGTTACCATCCAAACGTTTCTCAAAAATGATGTGCAGCTACAACATTTCAGCAGAAAAAAAGGCAGAGTTGGTTGTTTTCAACACTTAGATGATGTTCAGCACCGTGATTTTGACAGGACGAGCCGTACCTCACCCAAATCTCTGTGCCACCTCAATGTTCACCATTCATCAGGGAGTGCAAATACACCAGACAGTTGTGGGAGAGCATAACGCAGCACGTGTGCCCACAGGAATGAATTCCTTCACCTGTTAATTTTATTCACTCAAAAAGGTGGAAGTGACTCTCTGTTCTTCTCTTTCATCCAAAATGTTGAGATCTACATCTGTTTGGCTTGTTTGACCACACCCTTCATTAATTTCATAACAAATAAAATGCACACATGGTGTGCGGGAGACACGCTGCACATGTGATTGTCCTTAAAAATCCTAGATTTTGCATTTCAGTATGTGTGAAGAAAAGCTGTGTCAAAATCGGCCCATCAACTGAGCCCACTGTGTTCAGTCACCAGCAACCCGAGTCAACTGATATGAAAATCGTTTATGCAAAAAACCCTTTTCCATCACTCTTTTTTTGGATTTTGGGTTTAGTGATGATCACGCCATCTGAAAGCTTCTTACAATTATTTTCTTCAAATGTTGGGCTTTTCCATTCAGCTTTTTAGCACATTTAACAAAAACATGGTGGATGGAAAACCTCCACAGCTGTGATCATGAAGCCTGGTTGCCATAGCAACCTGTATTCCCATAACTAGCAGTGTGTGGAGGTGATGAGCTGCTTTCTAGTATCAACAACACTGTGTTATTCTGCATTCGACAGCTTTTTCTAGGACTTTCTTTAGTGGTCTGGGTGTTATGGTATTTAAATTTTTGGGGCATAAATATAACAAGTCGTTACAGTTTTGGAATTGGATTGTTTTCCAGGTCTGTATTTGATTATACCGTGTGTGTTATAACTTGTTTCAGGTTCATTTACAGTACAGGCCAAACGTTTGGACACACCTTCTCATTCAATGTGTTTTCTGTATTTTCACGACTATTTACGTTGTAGATTCTCACTGAAGGCATCAAAACTATGAATGAACACGTGTGGAGTTTTGTACTAAACAATAAAAAAGGTGAAATAACATGTTTTATGTTCTAGTTTCTTCAAAATAGTCACCCTTTGCTCTGATTACTGCTTTGCACACTCTTGGAATTCTCTCAATGAGCCACCTCTGGAACTCCTTCACGACTGTTGGAAACCGTTTCAGGTGACGACCTCTTGAAGCTCATTGAGAGAATTCCAAGAGTGCAAAGCAGTAATCAGAGCAAAGGGTGACTATTTTGAAGAAACTAGAACATAAAACATGTTATTTCACTTTTTTTATTGTTTAGTACAAAACTCCACACGTGTTCATTCGTAGTTTTGATGCCTTCAGTGAGAACCTACAACGTAAATAGTCGTGAAAATACAGAAAACAAATACAGAGTGACATTCTAGGGCATCTTTAAAGAGATCTTCTCTTGATGTCACTTTTTCCGGGAAAAAAGTTGAACGATGACAGTTAAACGAGGACAAATAATCCAACACCGTGGTTCTTTGGTGACCCTGCTTAACCCTATTTCCCCGAATTTGTCTGCATGAATGAAACTTAAACACACGATTAACAAACAAAAAGCCATGAAAATTTTGTCCAGTAAGACAAAGCTCTGCCCCTCGGGCTCACCTCCACAGAAATGCCACTGTGTCACCTTTAATGGCACGACTGCCAGAGGTAACCTTTTGATCTAAAATACACCGTATGTGACGATCCATTTCTACAGCTGAAGAGCTGCTGTGCTCCAGATATACTTGACTTTGATGTGTCTTTGGATAAACCTTCTTATATTAGGCCACAAAAACTGCATTAGGATGAAACAGCATTTAAACTGAGTCGGAATAATAAATAAACAAGTCGTGAATAACTCGTGGCAGATGAATTGGGCTTAAACCAGGTGCACGACTGAGGACGGAGGAGTAATTTGTGATTATAATGATTAATGATTAATTCAGGATTTATCGACTGAATAAAATCTGCAGTCATTTATGGTAGTTTATGAAAGTCAGCTGCTTTCAAATATTATTTATTATCCCTATTATAGTTTATTACTCTCCACCAGCCTGTGGACGTACACACGCAAGTAAAAGTGAAGGTGAACAGGTTCTTGTTCTCAATGGAAATGAATCTACAGTCTGCATTTTACTGCCACGTCTGCAAACGTTGCTGCTTATTCGACACAACAGCACTAAGTTGTGTCCTAATGAACTAAAACGAGCGAAATGCCTGTCAGTCAGCGAATACAGAGAGAGCTGCGCATAAAACATTTAATGACACGATGTCATCCTGAACGTTACGTCAGCGTAAGAAGTTCTGTGGGAAGTGCAGATTCCAACCTTTCCATCAGTGCTTCTTTTGTTATTCTAAGCAGAAAATCAAATTTTGATTACAGCTTGAATTTGCTGAGGAGCTTCTTTGGTATTTTTGCTGTTGTTGAGGGGAAATCGACAATGAATCACGTACAAATGCAACGAATTGTTCAATTACAGAAATACTTTTATTAACTCTATCAGTTCTGATCACACAGGAGCTCTTTGTGGTTCTATAATTCCAGACTGTAGTTCATCTGTTTCTCTGCAGACTTTATTCTCCTCCTTTCACCCTGATCTTCAATGATCAGGACCCCACAGGACCACCACAGAGCAGATATGATGTGGGTGGTGGGTCATTCTCAGCACTGCAGTCACACTGACATGGTGGTGGTGTGTTAGTGTGTGTTGCTGGTACGAGTGGATCAGACGCAGCAGTGCTGCTGGAGTGTTTAAACACTGTGTCCACTCACTGTCCACTCTATGAGACACTCCTACCGAGTGTCTCCACCTTGTAGATGTAAAGTCAGAGACAGAAGCTCATCTGTTTCTGCACAGTTTGTGTTGGTCGTCCTCTAGTCCTTCATCAGTGCTCACAGGACGCTGCCCACAGGACACTGTCGGCTGGACGTTTCTGGTCGGTGGACTGTTCTCAGTCCAGCAGTGACACTGAGGGGTTTGAATAAGAAACAAGGAGGTGGTCACAGTCACTAAGCACATCATGTTTTCAGGCAGATCCACATCCACCACCCCAGCTCCTCCTTCTATTCCAATCCATCCTTCCTGGGCAAAGTATGGTCCAGCTTCAATTCTCAACAGAAGAAGCTGCTCAGAGCCCCAGCCCAACCTGTGTGGTTCATACTTCACAAAATCATTTGTGTGTAGTGTGTGAGATGCAGTGTGTGTGACGCAGGCATCCCACCCCCTCGCTTCCAGTCTCAAAACTCAGACCCTACAATAGAAGTTGAACTCTGACCTGTGGCACCTTCACTGACAGACAAGCATCACCATTTCTAGAAGCAAGGATGTGAAACCTTTATGACCCCTAAGTGCACACACACACACACACACACACACACACACACACACACACACACACACA
>CM067515.1:30642943-30811725 GCA_034509495.1 Acestrorhynchus altus | reverse complement strand
GTGCTGCTGGAGTGTTTAAACACTGTGTCCACTCACTGTCCACTCTATCAGACACTCCTACCGAGTGTCTCCACCTTGTAGATGTAAAGTCAGAGACAGAAGCTCATCTGTTTCTGCACAGTTTGTGTTGGTCGTCCTCTAGTCCTTCATCAGTGCTCACAGGACGCTGCCCACAGGACACTGTCGGCTGGACGTTTCTGGTCGGTGGACTGTTCTCGGTCCAGCAGTGACACTGAGGGGTTTAAATAAGAAACAAGGAGGTGGTCACAGTCACTAAGCACATCATGTTTTCAGGCAGATCCACATCCACCACCCCAGCTCCTCCTTCTATTCCAGTCCATCCTTCCTGGGCAAAGTATGGTCCAGCTTCAATTCTCAACAGAAGAAGCTGCTCAGAGCCCCAGCCCAACCTGTGTGGTTCACACTTCACAAAATCATTTGTGTGTAGTGTGTGAGATGCAGTGTGTGTGACGCAGGCATCCCACCCCCTCGCTTCCAGTCTCAAAACTCAGACCCTACAATAGAAGTTGAACTCTGACCTGTGGCACCTTCACTGACAGACAAGCATCACCATTTCTAGAAGCAAGGATGTGAAACCTTTATGACCCCTAAGTGCACACACACACACACACACACACACACACACACACACACACACACACACACACACACACACCCCTTTGACACAGACAGGGATGTTTACAGACAGAGTACAAGCTTTTCAGGGAGGAGAAGTGTTTTACTGACAGTGTGTATATCTATGTCCTAGGGCAGGGTTTCTTAACCTGTCGCCTGGGGACCTGATGCTCAACCTGCATACAGACTCTGACTGATCAGAGAGAGGGGGCGGGGCTGAGGCTCAACCTGCATACAGACTGACTGATCAGAGAGAGGGGGCGGGGCTGATGCTCAACCTGCATACAGACTGACTGATCAGAGAGAGGGGGCGGGGCTGATGCTCAACCTGCATACAGACTCTGACTGATCAGAGAGAGGGGGCGGGGCTGATGCTCAACCTACATACAGACTCCAACTGATCAGAGAGAGGGGCGGGGCTGATGATCAACCTACATACAGACTCCAACTGATCAGAGAGAGGGGCGGGGCTGATGCTCAACCTGCATACAGACTCTGACTGATCAGAGAGAGGGGGCGGGGCTGATGCTCAACCTACATACAGACTCCAACTGATCAGAGAGAGGGGCGGGGCTGATGACATCAATGACCCAGATATTGAGTTATAGAGGAAAATGAGAAGGGAGGGGCTGTTCTGTTTTTGCTCATGCAGTGTTCAAATTTCAGAATAAAAGTCCTGTGAAGAGATAATAGTGATACATACATAACAAAAATTAATGAAGGACATTCCAGATTTTTTTTCCTGGTCAATTTAATTATTATAATTCAATTAATTATAAACTTGCATTTCCAGCTCAAAAATGCTCTGTATGATCAATTTCTAACAGCAGACGAATGTAAGTAGCCTAAGATTTCCTGAAAATAAATAAATACTTTTTAATATTTTGGCAAATAAAAGTATGTTTAACTACTAAAGCATAGAGTTCTAATGATCAAAGGGAAAAAGAACGGTGACACTGTTCCATGCAAAAAATCATCCGCAGGTACAACCCAGACTATATCAGATATGACGTGATCAGGCAACAACAATTTTACATAAAAAGCTGAGATTTTTTATTATTTTTGAGTTATTACCAAGTGGGCTGCGAGGTGGTAAAGCTTGAGAACTCCTGTCTTAGGGGACATATTACATATGAATATGAATGCAGCAACTCACAAAATTAAAAACGGAATTTGATAGATTGTTTTACAATCTGCTTTATGTTACATACTCTCGTCTTCATTTGATTAGAGCCGGGGAATTCTCCTTCCTGTGTCAAAACACTCCACGGACCCACGGACGACAGATTTATCTTCTGAACACAATCCATCTGTTCAAGCGATTAAAAGGCACTTTAAGTGAATATGTACCATCATGATTATTTGATGAAAGCACAAGCTCTTCTGTGGTGACGGCTTTTGGTTTTTAGTGATCTGCTGAGCTACTAAGATCGTCCAGACTGTCCAGACTGTCCAGACCTTTTTCTTTTTCTAATGGTTAGACTCCTTATTTCTCTTGACTCATTTTGGACCACCGTCACAGTCCTAAAAGTAGATAAGAAACCAAATCAAAAAAGTGAGACAAAAATATTACAGTGTCATTTTGAATGTGTTCTAAAAAATGAATAAACCTAAATAAAATAGCTTAATTTCCCCCGATCAGCTTTCGCAACTGCAGCAGAGGCTCGCAATAGTCATGGGTGGCGAGGGTGTGAGTTTGTGTTTTTAGGAAAATTAAAATTTTATAACTGGAAGGTCAAAAATGGCTTGTCTTCTTTGCAGTCGGTGTGAACTGAACTCTACCGTCATAAAAATAGAATGCTTTGAGTTTTATGAGCGTCGCACATCACTGTCCTGCTGCTAAATGGGCAGTGATGCTGTTAAAGAGTGCACATTCAGAGTGCTCTAGGTGTGCAATATTATGCGTGATGGCTGGAAGAGGACAGCCGCCATGAAATTAGTGACCTCTTTGTGATTAGGGGAGGTAGATGTTCCTCTGTACAGAAGGATGCAAGACTGAAAACCACGGGAACTGAGTAAACACTGGTTTCTGAGCCACTGTTTGGTTACGTAATCACGCTCACGTGGCTGTTATAAAAATAACCATGACAAAAACACATTCACCCGGCTGAGGAAATTCCTGGGTTCTGGGAACGCTTCTGCCTATTCCGTTATGGAACGTCAGCTATTTGAAGAAAAACAATAATTCCAGACTGAAATTGGAACGTGTTCTCACGCGTATTAGGTCTAATTGGGTCTAAACAAATGTGAGCTGGACTGCGTAAGAGATTACATATCAAAGATCACGTTTCACTCTTAAATATTAGTTATTAAGATGATTAAAAACAATATCAATATGTGAAACAATACGTTACGGGAATGTCCCCGATCACCCCCTCACAGATAATCGATAATCCCTGTGTTGTGATTGAGGCCTGTATCCCTACGGTGGCTTCATTATATTTGTGATTGTTGCATCCGAACAAAAGGAAAATAGAAGCTGTCCTCATGGCACTGATAGATCTTGACAAGCTGTCCCCATTAACAATGAGTGTTATTATCTGTCATCTTCGTCGTGCCTTTCAGTCTCTCTTCTTTCTCTGTAGAGAGGTTAGAGGCCGTATCCATTAACGTGGTCTTACTGTGTGGATGTGGGGGAGCGTATGCTGGAGAACGTGGCCTTTGAGACCATTTTTAACATTTTCACTCGGATCAAGAAGGTTTGAGATATTTAACCTGTATTATTTTGATCACTGAACTAAACTAAAATGAAAACAGTTTTAAATGTTATTACTTCTATGAGAGTGAAGAACACCTGTGATGATGGAGTGCGTGCCACAAAACAAATGTATAAAAATTTGGGCTATTTTATTCTATTTTCCTCCTTAAATATATATTCATTTGGAACTTCGGTTTGATTACTCAGAAATACCACAAACGACTAGTCTGTCACTGATAAAAGTCATGGATTTAAAAAAACCTTTACAATATTTCATCATGAAAGGACGGATTTAAGATTAGATTAGATAGAACTTTATTGATCCCTTGGGAGGGTTTCCTCAGGGAAATTAAGGAATTTAAGGTGGATTTAAGATGGTCTCTCTAAGTTGGTCGCTGTCTTTTCATGTCTCGTTTATAGTATGTTGGCAAATACTGTTGTGTTGAGTTTAGCAGTTAATTCTGCATTTTTCGATGCAACTGCCAGAACCAAAGCTAAACATCTGCGATACGTCACGAACTGCATAAACAAAAATAAAGCTCTGGTGATGTAACTTATACCTGAAATGCATTTCATGCACATTATTAAATATTAAAATTTTAATCCAACAGTATAAATGTTTAAATGTCTCACTTTAAATGAAATAAATATAAATATGACATTTACATTTTGAATTAAATTAATGAACAAAAAAATCAGGTTATTTGGTTATTATTAATCATTTTGGACCATTTTGATTCATGAATTCATCCTAAAATTCTGAAACAAATCTGTAAAAGCCAACTGTTTTTTTTATTACACACAAAGACAAAACTGAGATACAGGGTTTTCTTCAGACAGCGATAAAACATTTACATTTACATTTACGGTGTTTATCAGACGTCCTTATTCAGAGCGACTTACAGAAGTGCTTTGCTGTTCACTCGGAATATCCTTCGCTGGTAGACGAGGCTGGAATCTAGAGGTTCCTCACACTTAGATCCTGTTGAAACAAATGTCTTTATGGAGTTAAATCCTCCTGAAACAGATGAGTCTTCAGTCTGCGTTTGAAGACAGTGAGGGACTCAGCTGTTCAGACCTCCAGCAGAAGTTTGTTCCACCATTTTGGTGCCAGAACAGAAAAGAGAGGGATGGTGGGTCAATCCGTGCTGTACTTGAAGCTCGAAGGGCTCTTGGTACAGCTCGACTGTACCATTTACAGACACTTACAGACACTTACAGACACTTCTTTCAGGACAGTAATTTATTTGTAAATCAATTAAGGCTGAGCTGTCCTGCTGAAGAAGGAAGGGTGGTCAATAAAGGGTAGGGCTGGGCAATATATCATAAATATTGTAATAATATCACTGGCAGGTCATCATCGGTGTATGATTTAATCCCATTAAAGAGTGCGAGAGGGTGGCTTGTGTGGAAATGGTTTGGGTTACGGAGGGAAACACTGTAATCAAAGGTCACTATTTAAATATACAGCCTGCTGTGTTTCTACTGTTACAGATAAACACTGATACTTTAAACATCATACTTGGTTTTCATCATATTGTATGACGGGGTCACCAACCCTGCTGCTTCATCTCCAACCCCAATCGACACAATTAAGAACCTCTGAAGGCAGGAGTTAGTTGGATCAGGAGGATTTTAGTTGGATTAGGGTTGCATCTGAAGACTGGAGGAAGGAAGCTCTCCAGATGCAGATCCTTGTTATATCTCCATCTCTTTGAAGTAGAGCGAGTTATGAGTTTTTTAGTCATATCACCCAGCCCTAATAGAGGGCAGGGGGAGGGGCTTTAACGGTAGATGCAATTCCACTAAACACACAGGGAATAGAAAAAGGAATCGCCTCCAAATAGGTCCCAGATTGGAGACCTATTTTACTCCAGTGGGACATCCATTTATTGAAGTGTATGTGTGACGAAAGCAATCTTCTGGGTGATGGAACTCGGTCACGTTCAGGGGACTGATTCCAGTAAGGTGGGGCTTGTGAAAAGGGCTGTTTTGCTGTGGACAGAACTCTTTTCTACCCCTCTGGAAGGGGGGTTCTGGCCCTTAAAATGACGGTCTGGACATTGGGGGTACTAACAGCCTGTTTGACTCGTTTGTCAGGTAATAAACACATGCAGACCCTTGCCATGAACTTTTCTGTTCATCTTTATAATGAAGCCAAGAGACCTTGAGTATATCAGGCATTCCAAAACATGATAAATGTGAATGTCAATACTTTAGTAAGAAAACAAATGGTCCCATTAAAGGACATCCGCTGCAGTAACAGAGTGGGACATTTATTGTGAAGAACTGATAATGAATATTGATGGCTAGAAAGCTAATATCTCATTTCTTACTCTTGCAGCTACAAGCGAGTGGTCACTCCTAGGCGAGCCGGATTAGCAGTGGTCGTGTGCTGGACAGTGGCCTTCATCGTTGGGCTGACTCCTATGCTGGGCTGGAACAATTTACACAACCTGCAGCAAAGGAACGGCTCCCTCAGCCCGGACCTCATTATCACCTGCCAGTTCGAGAACGTCATCAGCATGGAATACATGGTGTACTTCAACTTCTTCGGCTGGGTGCTTCCGCCGCTGTTGCTCATGCTGGCTATTTACACTGAGATCTTCTACATGATCCACAAGCAGCTCAACAAGAAGGTGAGCACCAGTCACACCGACCCCAACAAGTACTACGACAAGGAGTTGAAGCTGGCCAAGTCTCTCGCTCTCGTCCTCTTCCTGTTTGCTGTCAGCTGGCTCCCACTGCATATCCTGAACTGCATCACCCTCTTCTGTCCCAACTGCGAGAAGCCGATGTTCCTTCTCTACATCGCCATCTTGCTCACCCACGGCAACTCGGCCGTCAACCCCATAATCTACGCTTTCCGCATCAAGAAGTTCCGTATTGCGTTCCACAGGATCTGGAAGCAGTACTTCTGCTGCAAGGAGACTCCTCCAATGGAGACGCAATTGAGTGAAAGGCTCGACAAGGACCACTTCTGCCCTCAGCCCGTGCCTCCTCTGGAGCACAACAACATTTGACCGAGAGCCTCGGGGGAACACACTGAGTGGGCTGAATACATTGGCTACTCTTGGCAACATGTCTATTTTGAATGTAAATCAGTGCATTGTCTGCACACGCCATTGACTGCTGCCATCAGAGCGTGCCCCATTAAAGGATGATTATGAAACATTATCACTCCAGTCGGAGTCGAGAGAGAGCGAGACTAGACAGTGGGATTAAATCGTATAAATAGAGAGATGGGAAACTGGAAATGAGACACTTGCGGAAATGTTTACTCGATCAAAGGCCTCTGTGGTAAAACCACAGGGAACCCAGCTACCCTACAGGTATCATTTGAGGAATCCAAAATGTGCAATACTGTCTCAAATGGTGCATCATCTCAGCGTGAAACGTTCTCGACACTATGAACTTTTCCGATTATGATCACTGGAGTAAATGTGAATGTATACAGACGATAAGCAGAAATGGTGGTCAGTTACTGACTTTAAGGGTCAATGAGGGAATATTAGAGGACAAGGAAGTCTCTGTAGAGTTTGCTCAGCATATTTGAGCTGACCCAACTATTATATAGTGAATTAATATTTCTGTAAACATATATAAGGGCTGCACAATCAGTAAACTCTGTATGAACAGATAACAAAAATTTAGATTATGCTGATAAGAAATAATATGTAACATTATGTTTTACTCAGTGTGTAAATTGATTTACTAATATGCCCATTAAAGCCCTATTCGGACAGGATTAGCTGAGTATGAGGAGGTGGGGTAAGGTCATTTTTCTAAGAGGTTCTCAGCGATTTTAGTCCGATCCGACTGCAACATGGTCATCATTTTTATAGTCTGTGTGCTGTAAAAGTAAAGATTTCAGCTCTATTTATCTTCAGTAAAATGGGCCTAAAAATAACCTCAGGATACTAATCCCATGTGTGTATAGATTTTCTCATATACTATGGAAAAGGTTTTCCAGTCAAAAGGAGGCATTTCATTTTGTGCATGGCACAGATTTTGTTCAAAACTATGCCAAACATTTATAAATAATGCAAACAAAAATGTGTAATTAAGGATGAAACAGCCAGGGTTGAAAGCTGCTTTTAAGGGCCACGTGTGAGGGTGCACATATCCTGGTTCATGCCTAGCGTGGATGCGGACACAGTGCATGAACCCTAGCGCTGAGTACCTGCACTGAACAAAAGTTCATCTCAATACTTTATAGCATTACCTTTTTTTTGGCAATGACAGAGGTCAAACATTTCCTGTGAGTCTTCACCAGGTTTGCTCACACTGTAGCTGGTATTTTGGCTCATTCCTCCATGCACGTCTCCTCTAGAGCGGTGATGTTTTGGGGCTGTCGCTGGGCAACGCAGACTTTCAACTCCCTCTTCATTCATTTTTCCCATAACATGGATCAGTCGTCCTGTCCCCTTTGCAAATAAACAGCCCCAAAGCATGATGTTTCCACCCCCATGCTTCACAGTAGGTATGGTGTTTTTGGGATGCAACTCCTCCAAACACAATGAGTTGGTTTTTACTAAAAAGTTCTATTTTGGTTTCATTTGACCACATATTTTCCCAGTCCCAGATATGGAGATCATCCATATGATCTCTGGAAAACTTCAGATGGGCCCAGACATGTACTAGCTTAAGCAGGGGGACACGCCTGGCACTGCAGGATTTGAGTCCCTCAAAGATTTAGTAAAATTTAACCCATATTTGACTGTTTAAACCCAGTGCTGTTTAAACTCTGATCTGAAAATCCACTGCGGTGAGGATTCCCTCAAAATATAGGCATAGATACGTCCACTGTCTATTGACAAATGTACGTCCTACATGTAGCACAGCCTACAGCCTACATACGTGTTATTTGTTATTTTTCAAACCAAAGTTTTAGAATTATTGTATGTTGCTTATAATGTGGTTATCTTACAATACTTCATCAGTGGTCAAGCCTGTGTCCGGCATGTCTTTGGAGGTGATGGCAGTGTGTAGACTGAAAAGCCACTCCCATCTCAGTCACTTACGGTGAGATTTATTATCCCCCGCAAATCGGTCATAAATTTCAGACGTGCTGTAGTAAAATCACATTACTCCACCTCCCAAATGTAATAGGAACCCCATTCGAGTAGGGCTTAAGGGTGTTAAAGCAATCCTGGTGCATCTGAAACGGTGCAGCGAAATGTAAAACTCTAGCACTGATGCAGCTCTGTGTTTTAAGAAGCTGTCGATCTCTGGCTGTGTTCGAAATAATTCTACTGCTCATGAACTGATTACGGATTAAACGTGCTGCCCTGTGCACGTTAAGATACACAGACCATGTACTGCTCTCGAAATTAATGTCCAAAATTAATCTTTGCCAAAAACAACCTTCATTTGTATGGAACTTCATGTAGCGGGAAAGTAATTTCTGACCATTTCTATTGTTTATGTATATTTATACAATGTCTGGAAGCTGTTTAGCCTAATTATCCAAAATTAGATCCAAAAATAGGGAGATTTGATCTGTTTACATTTCAGAGAGCGACTCGTTTTTGACATCCCACACACTTCAAAATTAGGGTTCTTCAAGGATTCTTCAGTAAAGAAAACAGTTCAATATAGAACCATGAACACTCAAAGAACCCTATAAAGAGTTCTTTGCATCTTGAAGGGGCTCTTCAGATTGAGGGGGAAAAAAGGTTCTCTATAGCACCAAAAAGGGTTGTACTATTCTTACAATGTCAAACTTGTAATAATAGAAGAACCCTTTTTGGTGCCAAAACCCTCTATAAAGAACCCTCTATTCATGCCAAGGGTTCTTTGAGAGTTCGTGGTTCTATATAAAACTATTCTCTTTGCTGAAGAACCTTGAACAAGCAAGAATCCTGTGAATAAAGGGTTCTTTGCTTAGCAAAAGGATTCTTGGATGGATGGAAAATGTGCTGTAGAGGGTTATAGTTTGACATCATAACAATAGAAGAACCATGTTTTGGTACTTTATACAACCCTTTTCATAAAGGTTGAATATAGAACCCTGTACAGCACAATGTCCATCAATGTAGATCTCATGCATGATGCATTGTTAATAGTTCTGTAAAGAACCATTTTCTTTGTGAAAGAACCTTAAGGAACCGTCATTTTTAAGTGTGCATAGTGCAATGCAATATCGCGACGGTTGCTGTACAGTTATTGGTGGGATACAAAAAGGAGGTGGGTCTTGGGACCAGCCTGATTGGCTGAGCCCTTGATGTTGGTAGAATTTAGACATCAGTCACCTCATACTAGATACTACTGTGCATACTGATGTGATGAGTAGCATGCAGAGTACAGGTGGGTCAGAGAGGGGGTGGAGCTTCAGCTCTGCACACACGCCCCTTTTGTCCCTTATACATTTTGTAGAGAGCTGGTGCTGCAGCCACTGCATTAATAAACCACAAATTATGGAGAATATGTATCATTACGCCCCTCGGCCTACGACCCGCAGCCTTAATATGTATTTATAATGATAATCATCAATTCTCATTGAATGAATGCGGAACTGGAACACAGCATTCAGGGTGTGATATTTTACACTGGGCCAGGCAATCAGAGACCACGTGGGCAAAAGTATTGGGACACACTCCCTCATTAAAATGGGATTGTTCTGCTTTCGTTGGAGTAAATATCTCTACTGTCCAGGAAAGGCTTTCTTCTCGGTTTTGGCCATTGTTCTAGCGAGGTCAGAGTGTTAGATGATGACCACCCCACCTCATCCACCCCTCAGCTCCATCATTCTAGAGAACACACTTCCACTGCTCCACAGCTCAGTGCTGGGGGGATCTACACCCCTCCAGCCCATGCCTGCTCATTAGGCATGGTGCCAGTAGGTCCATGCTTTTCTACTCATCATGTGTATCTGCTCATTCATTTGCACATCTGTTTCAGTGATGGGTGCAAATGAAAGCAGCTGAATGCATTCATAAACATTTGGACATATTCGTGCATCAGAATGATTAATAGCCCTTAATGGCAGTCCCAAAAATGCACAGAATAAAAGCAGTTTGTTGGAATCCTGCAGCAGCCCTTATATATAATATATACTCTGAGAGAGGGATATACAGTTGTATGTCCTGGGGAGAAACTGGACGGGAGGTAAATATACAGGCAGCTGGAACAGGTTTTTATAGCCAGTGAAGATTCTCTTGCCTTTCAGCTATGTGAGTGTGTGAGTGTGTGTGTGTGTGTGTATGCACAAGGGGAAAAGAGTGTGCATGTGTGTAAGCACTAGTGCTGGATGACTGCAGGACACTGTGTGTGGTGGGAGGGGGAGGGGCAGGGGGTCAATTAATATTTATCGAGCTTTTGTGTCCGGAGAAGAGCAGCTCGCTCCTGGATAATCTGAATTTCCTTTGCAAGCGTTATCAGACCAGCATCATTTAAGGTGTGCTCAGGATTCAAATTGTGAGTAATTATATAATCCAGTATTAAAGCAGTGTTATAATATCTGTTCTAAGCTGTAACAATGAAGGGAACACTGGAGACATGCATTTCAATTCTATGCCGTTCTGTATAGTAGCTCAATGCTGGTGTCCTACTGTAAACAAAGCCACTGGGACACTAAAGCAACGTATGATCGTTATCTCTTCACTATAATAGCTTTTATAATGCACTTATCAACAGGTCGACGAGTCCATCTCAGAATATGAGAATATTGTGAAATATTTCACAGAAACTTAAATTTGTCAAAGTTTGAATAAACGACGGAACAAATGGTATCAATATAAAGATATTTGTACATTTTCAAGAAAGAAAATCTTAATAAAAAAAATACAATATTCATTTTTTGATGCACTGCTATACAGTCACAAAAGACAAAATAAGAGACCCCACATGAATGGCTGTTGTTTCTTCCAGTCATTCCATCAAACAAAGCCTGCTTCATTTTCTGATAATCATTAGAATCATAATATTAATTTCATTTTAATTATTAACTGGGTTCCTTTGCATTGTTTGAGGACATGGTGGCACCACAGATAATGCGTGTGTCTCACAGCCTGGGGTTGTGGGTTCAATTCCTACTCAGGTCCTGTCTGTGAGGAGTTTCCTCCTCCATGCACATGGTGGGTGAATGCTAAATTGGCTATGCTAAATTGCCCTTTGGTGTGTGAGTGTGTGTGTGTGTGGTATCCTGTGATGGACTGGCACTGTCCAGGGTGTGTTCCTGCCCTCTGCCCAGTGACTCCAAACGGCCTCTGGATCACCCATGACCCTTTTCAGGATGGAGTAGATATGATAATGACTGGCTGACTAAAAATATTTAATAATGCTCTGAATATCAATATTTTAGGTGTAATCAGGGAGAAATGATGTAAACGCTTTATAGAATCAAATGAAAATGTTGATTTTACTCAAACAGACCTTTAAACAGTAAAAGCAGAGAAATGGATGTCGACTCAAAAATGCAAAGAAATCCAGCTAATAATCATATCTGAAAACAGTCTTTCACACCGATGCTCGGTCAGTAAGTTGATTTTACTTCTACAGCATATTTAAAACCAAAGTGCTCTATAATGCAAATTACTAAACTCAGCAATTCATTTACACACGACATACACAGATTAACACGTCACAGTCCAGTCCTCAGCAGCGCCACCGTTTATCAGCTGCTGAAAGATAATCAATAGAAATGAGTTTTAAGATTAGAGTTGTGTCTGATGTCACTTTATGCTGTTCCTTTTTTTGATGGCACCGCTGGAAAGAAGCAGCTGCTGTACATCTAGAGTAGCTGATATGAGTGGTCTCTTACTTTTTCCATGTCTGTCTGTGTATTAATTATATATATACACTCTTTTCATACATGAAACACCAGAACGACTGAATGACTACCAGTGTTCCTCACATCCCTCCATGTGCCATCAAAGTTCTGCCAAAATACAGAAGGAATGAAGGAATCACAGCCTCACAGCTGTTGATAATATAGTAATATAAGCTGGTAAGCGGGACACACAGTGTGTCCATAAATGTTTGAGAACAATTGCGGGGTTACAATGGTTTGTACACGATCTCTATTTCTGAGTAAATGGGAATAATGGGCTAATCAATGTTGTGTCTTGTCTTCACTGATGTCTATTAGCAGTAGTTCTGGTGTAGAAATGCACTTTACCCACTTTACCCAGATACCTGGATTGGTAAGGTTGGCAACCCGCTGCTGCTCCACCCTAGAACCACCGGAGTATTCAGCTACATACAAAATATAAACAAATTATGAATCCAAATATAGATTTAACAATTCATTTTAAAGGCACAGACTTTTATTTTAGAAAATAGAGACAAAAAGGGGAAAAAGGTGGACTGATATGAAACATTTTGAAAGAAAGATACATTAATAAGTCAGAAATAAGCAATAAAAATAACTTTTTGTTTAATACTCTGAATACTGGTCCATTATCCTCGTGATATCAGGGTAATTATTTGGTGCCACACTGAGTTCAACCATCACATTGAGAGACGGAGCAGTGGACACTAGTCAGCATTTCTACACTGTCTGTGGACAAAATGATGGTAAATTAACTAATTAATTTACAATTAATTATATTTTCATCAATTAAATCGTTGTTTTTAGTCCATATGTAGGTTTTAATGTTTAATTAATCAGCCCACATTGTAAACGTAACTTAAAAATGATAAATAATACAAATATTTCCATGTTTTGTTGCATTTTTGAGTCCCGATCACATCGTGAGATAGTACTGCTGCTAATATTAGTGCCGTGGTGATGGATGTCAAAGAGATGATTCTGGTCTTTGTTACAGTATTTTAAGCAGGGCTGGTTAAAGAGCTCCCCATCCACTCGTTTGAGCTTAAAACCCCATTGATTTTTACAGGCTGAGCGCCGGGCACGGACACAAGAATGACTTTAGTGCCCTTTAAACCAAAGTAAACTCAACCTCATTTTGACTGTTTAATTAATGACGTCCTGCTTTGTGATTAATGGTGAATTATATGGCTGCTGTGGATTGATAGAACAAAGCCTCCTTTAACTGGTTTCATTCACTGCCTGGGCAGAAAAAGGTCTCACACTTAGACACACTAACACTTAGATCTTTAGTGCTGATTATGTCACACATTCGCTGTGGCATCGTTTCTGCACCATCACATTTATTTCTGTCCAGAGTTGCACTCATTTTCCCTGCGATCTTGTATTGATGGTGGGAGATTTTGACCACTGCGTCTGAGTCATCTCCAGCACATCCCACAGATCCTGTCTGGATTCTGTGGTGGACAGTCCATGTGTGGGAACGATGTCTCCTGCTCCCTGAACCACTCTTTCCCAGTCTGAGCCGATGAATGCTGGCATTGTGATCTTGGAATTTGCCCGTGCCATCAGGGAAGAACAATCCTTTGATGGAATAACCTGGTCAGTATATTCAGGTGGTCAGCTGACCTCATTCTTTGGGCTCATAACATTAATGAACCTCAACTTGACCAACTGCAGCAACCCCAGATCAGAGCACTGCCCCCACAGCCTGGTACGGTCAGCACTAGGCATGATTTACATTTACATTTTCAGTATTTAGCAGACGCCCTTCACTGCCCATCACTCTGGATCAGGGTCAATCTGGACTCATCAGACCACATGACCTTCTTCCATTGGTCCAGAGTCCAGTCTTTATGCTCCCAAGTGGATTGAAGCCATTGGTTTCACTGATCAGTGGTTTTCTTAAAGCTACACAGTGGTTTAGTCCCAGTTCCTTCAGGTCTCTTCACAGTAAGCGTGGAAATGCTCTCACTTTCACTATTAAACACATCCCTCAGTTCTTCTGCTGTTCTTCTACATTTCATTTCACCAAACGTTTAAGTGACCGCAGATGACCATCATTCAGGATTTATTCTGACTACATTCCTTCCTCTGAGATGATGTTTCTCCACCGTCCTTCCACTGTTTAATAAAGCGCTGGACAGTTCTGAACCTGAGTTTAGTCGTTTCAGCCTCTCCTTAGATGTTTTCTCTACTTGATGCCAATAATTTGACTCTTTTGAAACAGATGAACATCTTTTCCATGATCACAGGATGTCTTTCCACGGGATGTTTAACTACTGAGAATCTCCTCACTGCATCAGTTAGGGTTCAATCACTTTTCCCAGCTGAAACAGAGTCACCCATACAGTAATTAACCAATGGGAGGCTCTTATCTATTCTTAGATAAATCCAGGTGGTGACCTTTTTGTTTTGATCTGGCAGTGTATACTGGTCATATATTGCCTGTCCATCACACAATGGTTGTTGGTCTCACAGTCTGACACCACACAGTTTACCTTAATGGAATTCATACATTTCTATAGCCCTTATATGTTTGTTTATGACACGTTAGACCATTTATTTTAATGAAAGTTTGAAAATCATTTGCAAGAATGCTTCTGAAATCCTCATTTACAAGCTCTAAATGATCCATTCATGAACAGCCTCTCAGGAAGTGTACTGTGTTGGCCAGTCATTTCTAAGAGGTCCTTCAGAAATGCTCAGTGTAATTCGAGGCGGTTGGTAAGAGGGTGGACTTTGAGTGACCCTCCACCATTCGACAATAAATTACTCTGTCCAGACTACAGTAGAGCTTATGTGCAGTTAGTCTGTCTTCCTACCTGAGGCTTATTTCTAATACCTATGTTTTGTCACCCTCTAGTGGATCTTAAAACTTCAGTGCAGCATCATCATCATCATCATCATCATCATCATAATAATAAAGTACAATGAGGGTAAAGGTGTACTGTCTCTAACAGATTATAATAATAATAATAATAATAATAATAATAAAGCACAGTGAGGTAATGGTGCACAGTCTCTAACAGATAATAATAATAATAATAATAATAATAATAATAATAATAATAATAAACACAGTGAGGGTAATGGTGTACAGTCTCTAAAGATAATAATAATAATAATAATAATAATAATAATAATAATAATAATAAAGCACAGTGAGGGTAATGGTGTACAGTCTCTAACAGATAATAATAATAATAATAATAATAATAATAATAATAATAATAATAATAAAGCACAGTAGAGGAAGTAATGGTGTACAGTCTCTAAAAGATAATAATAATAATATGTAATAATAATAATAATAATAAAGCACAGTGAGAATAATGGTGTACAGTCTCTAAAGATAATAATAATAATAATAATAATAATAATAATAATAAAGCACAGTGAAGGGTAATGGTGTACAGTCTCTAAAAGATAATAATAATAACTAATAATAATAATAATATGTAATAATAATAAAAAAGCACAGTGAGAATTAATGGTGTACAGTCTCTAACAGATAATAATAATAATAATTTAATCAAATAGATAATAATAATAATAAAAGCACAGTGAGGGTAATGGTGTACAGTCTCTAACAGATAATAATAATAATAATAATAATATGTAATAATAATAATAATAATAATAATAATAATAAAGAAGCACAGTGAGGTAATGGTGTACAGTCTCTAACAGATAATAATAATAATAATAATAATAATAATAATAATAATAATAATAATAATAATAAAGAAGCACAGTGAGGGTAATGGTGTACAGTCTCTAACAGATAATAATAATAATAATAATAATAATAATAATAATAATAAAGCACAGTGAGGGTAATGGTGTACAGTCTCTAAAAGATAATAATAATAATAATAATAATAATAATAATAATAATAATAATAATAATAATAATAACTAGCACAGTGAGGAGTGATGGTGTACAGTCTCTAAAAGATAATAATAATAATAATAATAATAATAATAATAATAATAATAATAAAGCACAGTGAAGTGTGGTGTACAGTCTCTAAAAGATAATAATAATAATAATAATAATAATAATAATAATAATAAAGCACAGTGAGGAGTAATGATGTAAAGTCTCTAACAGATAAATAATAATAATAATAATAATATGTAATAATAATAATAAAAAGCACAGTGAGGGTAATGGTGTAGTCTCTAAGATAATATATGTAATATGTAATAATAATAATAATAAAGCACAGTGAGGGTAATGGTGTTACAGTCTCTAAAAAGATAATAATAATAATAATAATAATAATAATATGTAATAATAATAATAATAAAAGCACAGTGAGGGTAATGGTGTACAGTCTCTAAAAAGATAATAATAATAATAATAATAATAATAATAATAATAATAATAAAGCACAGTGAGGGTAATGGTGTACAGTCTCTAAAGATAATAATAATAATAATAATAATAATAATAATAATAATAATAATAATAATAAAGCACAGTGAGGGTAATGGTGTACAGTCTCCTAAAGATAATAATAATAATAATAATAATAATAATAATAATAATAATAATAATAAAGCACAGTGAGGGTAATGATGTAAAGTCTCTAACAGATAATAATAATAATAATAATAATAATAATAATAAGAAGAAGAAGAAGAAGAAGAAGAAGAAAAAGAATTAATAATAATAAGCACAGTGAGGGTAATGATGTAAAGTCTCTAACAGATAATAATAATAATAATAATAATAATAATAATAATAATAATAATAATAAAGCACAGTGAGGGTAATGGTGTACAGTCTCTAAAAGATAATAATAATAATAATAATAATAATAATAATAATAATAATAATAATAATAATAAGAAGCACAGTGAGGGTAATGGTGTACAGTCTCTAAAGATAATAATAATAATAATAATAATAATAATAAAGCACAGTGAGGGTAATGGTGTACAGTCTCTAAAAGATAATAATAATAATAATAATAATAATAATAATAATAAAAAGCACAGTGAGGGTAATGGTGTACAGTCTCTAAAAGATAATAATAATAATAATAATAATAATAATAATAATAATAATAATAATAATTTAATCAAACAGATAATAATAATAATAATTTAATCAAACAGGTAATAATAAAGAAAGCACAGTGAGGGTAATGGTGTACAGTCTCTAACAGATAATAATAATATGTAATAATGTGTAATAATAATAATAATAATAATAATAAAGCACAGTGAGGGTAATGATTGTACAGTCTCTAACAGATAATAATAATAATAATAATAATAATAATAATAATAATAATAATAATAAAAAGCACAGTGAGGGTAATGGTGTACAGTCTCTAACAGATAATAATAATAATAATAATAATAATAATAATAATAATAATAAGCACAGTGAGAGGCCAATAGTTGTACAGTCTCTAAAGATAATAATAATAATAATAATAATAATAATAATAATAATAATAATAATAATAATAATAAAGCACAGTGAGGTAATGGTGTACAGTCTCTAAAAGATAATAATAATAATAATAATAATAATAATAATAATAATAATAATAATAATAATAAAAGCACAGTAGGGTAATGGTGTACAGTCTCTAAAAGATAATAATAATAATAATAATAATAATAATAATAATAATAATAAAGCACAGTGAGGGTAATGATGTAAAGTCTCTAACAGATAATAATAATAATAATAATAATAATAATAATAATAATAATAAAGAAAGCACAGTGAAGGGTAATGGTGTACAGTCTCTAAAAGATAATAATAATAATAATATAATAATAATAATAATAATAATAAAGCACAGTAGGGGGTAATGGTGTACAGTCTCTAAAGATAATAATAATAATAATAATAATAATAATAATAATAATAATAATAATATGTAATAATAAAAGCACAGTGAGGAATAATGGTGTACAGTCTCTAAAAGATAATAATAATAATAATAATAATATGTAATAATAAGCACAGTGAAGATAATGGTGTACAGTCTCTAAAGATAATAATAATAATAATAATAATAATAATAATAATAATAATAATAATAATAATAATAATAATAAACACAGTGAGGTAATGGTGTACAGTCTCTAAAAGATAATAATAATAATAATAATAATAATAATAATAATAATAATAAAGCACAGTGAGGGTAATGATGTAAAGTCTCTAACAGATAATAATAATAATAATAATAATAATAAGAAGAAGAAGAAGAAGAAGAAGAAGAAGAAGAATTATAATAATAATAATAAGCACAGTGAGGTAATGATGTAAGAGTCTCTAACAGATAATAATATGATAATAATAATAATAATAATAATAATAATAATAAAGCACAGTGAGGAGTAATGGTACCAGTCTCTAAAGATAATAATAATAATAATAATAATAATAATAATATGTAATAATAATAATAATAATAAAGCACAGTGAGGGTAATGGTTGTACACAGTCTCTAAAAGATAATAATAATAATAATAATAATAATAATAATAAAGCACAGTGAGGGTAATGATGTAAAGTCTCTAACAGATAATAATAATAATAATAATAATAATAAGAAGAAGAGAAGAAGAAGAAGAAGAACAATAATAATAATAATTATAATAATAATAATAAAGCACAGTGAGGGTAATGTTGTATTGTCTCTAACAGATAATAATAAGAAGAACAATAATAATAATAATAATAATAATAATAATATATAAAGCACAGTGAGGGTAATGTTGTATTGTCTCTAACAGATAATAATAAGAACAATAATAATAATAATAATAATAATAATAATAATAATAATAATAATAATAATAAAGCACAGGATAATGGGTTTATTATTAGGGTAATGGTGTACTGTCTCTTTAAGAGCTCGTCTCCGGCCGGAAGTGGCTTTGTTTTGGCGGCCCAAACAAACGAAGGAAGCTCGTTTTAGTGCCTTTCCTGCGCTGTTCAGAGCCGAGATGAAGTGTGACTGTGGTGTGAAGAAGTGAAAACGCAGCTCTTCACTTTCCCGATGTGTAGAAAAAAGAAAAGGCAGGAAATTCGCGTTTTGGGCGCCCGTTACTCCTGTTAGCTTAGCATAGGCGCGGAGAGTCTGATAGGATCGTGGTGAATATCGAGACCCGCTGCAGTTTCATTAATAATATCGGCGGTGTTTATGTGTCTGTGTGTCCTTCACTTTTCTGCTGGGGGCAAATGTGACAGAATGGGTTATTTAGGGAGTTTTTGGTCGTTAAAGCTGAGCTGGGGGGCGTCGGGCAGCTACTCCCGGGGCATGGTTGTGTAGAGGCTGTCTGGAAGTCTGCTGAAGCTCCTCATCTGTAACGATGAACGGGAAGCTGATCCCTCATTCCCCCATAGCGGTGGACTTCTGGCAGCTGAGGAGGTGCCCTCACGCCCGGCTCTTCTTCCTGTCTCACCTGCACGCTGACCACACCTGTTCCCTCACCTCCACCTGGAGCAACAGACCCATCTACTGTTCACCTGTCAGCGCTGGACTCCTGAAGCTCAAACTGCAGGTGAGGGTCTCCCCAGCTCTTTAATCCTGCTCAGTTCCTCAGTAGACCATTGTTTCAGCAGATCTTCTTGAAGGTCTTCAACCTGATGGTTCCTCAACCCCTCCTCCAATGGGCCGAGGTGGGTGAGGCTGGAGAAGTCTACTCAGGGACACGGTCTTACAATAGTAAGTTGTTTTCGTCTGTAGAGGACGTCTGCAACAAGTAAGACAGTCCGCACGTGCAGGTTGGTTTTGCTGGACGTTGGTGGACGAAATCAACACATTCACGATAGTTTGATATTGTAGACCAGGTGAATATGGGGTTAAAATGGAAAGGAGGAGAAAACATCAGTTTTACTATTTCATCTGTGTTTATTTAACTTTTAAACTGATCAGCTGTTCACACTGTAAATAGTTCACTTTGTTTTCTTTCCCTCCTCATTTAACCCATCCACACACACACACACACACACACACTCTACAGAGTTCACACACTGGGGAGTTATGTGTCATGCCCTGCCAGTTCAGGGGATCAAACCGGCAACCATCCAGTCACAAGGCGGGTTCCCGAACCACAAGGCCATGGCTGTCCAATCAGGGGAGAGCGCGAATGCTGTGGCCCACTTTCAGAAATCATGCAGTCGAGCTCCCCACATTTGAGGAATTCGTTTGGGTCAGTGGAGTTGAATGAAGTGTTTGCAGAGTTGACCGGTGCTGGATTATCTCATAATAATATAATAATACACAGTGTATTATTATAAGGTGTCGGATTATTGAGTTGTGACGTCTGATCGTTTAATGTTAACTCGTATTTTATATTTGTTACTTTACAAATGATGCAGTTCATGCTTTTCAAAATGTTTATTTTGATACTGTTCTGCGATTTAATTCCTCAAATGTTAAATATGATCCCAGGGTTCCTATCGATTTTGGAAACATTAATGAAATCTTGGAAAAGTTTAGCTTTTGAGCCAATGAGATTCCATATTTTACCGAAGTTTGTATTAGTGGCTCCATTTACAAAAAGGCTTTACAGAGGGATTTGCTTCAAATTGCTTATAGTATTAAGTACTTAAAAAGGAACTTGAATAACTGTGTAAAACAGACTTTTAATACACAGTATTTATATTTTTTAATTTTCTAAAAAGTGTGGGAACTGGATCTGATTCTGTGTCTTAAACAGGTGAAGGAGAAATGGATCCATGCCCTCGAGATTGGGGATCCACACGTTCTGCCGTTGGATGACATTGGGAAAGAGAAACTGACCGTCACTCTTATTGACGCTAACCACTGTCCTGGGGCCGTTATGTTTTTCTTCGAGGGCTACTTCGGCACTATTCTTTACACTGGTAAGATTCTTTATGCATGTAGCCAAAGAGCCTTAGTGTGGTCAGGAATGGATGTTGGATGATTAATTCTGGATCAACTACATGGAGTTCCATCACCCTGGAGAAAGCAGGTCCTTGCTGGGGGGTTTCAGGCTTCTGTGGCCATTGCGTGGTATTGGGCAGTAGGCTTGTTTGAGCGCTCCAGAGCATACCGTTTTAGTAATCGATGTGCGCATTATAATTGACCACATAAAGATGTGCGGTTTAATGCCTGGAGTGGTCCGTAAACGATTCACGGTAGTGATTTTCAGCCGAAGATAACCTTAATGGTTTCCGTAACGCTGTTTTTACAGGGGATTTTCGCTACACTCCTTCAATGCTGCGTGAGCCGTGTCTCAGGAACAACACGACCATCGACGTGCTGTATCTGGACAACACTAACTGTGACCCCACTCGCTCTCTTCCTTCTCGCCAGCGAGCAAGTCAGCAGATCAAAGAGATCATACGAGGCCATCCAAACTACATTGTGGTCATTGGTGAGATGATTGGCTATTTTACACTTGCTACTGTAAGTTCTGATGGACGTACAGTATCTACAGAAGACCTTAGATACACTGTGTGTGTGTGTGTGTGTGTGTGTGTGTGTGTGTGTGTGTCAAAAAGTACATTTAATAGACCAGATAGAATAAAGTACTTGTTTATTATTAAGTAAATATGTAATACTAATATAATAATATATACCAATAATCTTGATATATTTTAAATAAACGGCAATATACAGGGGTTGGACAATGAAACTGAAACCCCTGTCATTGTAGTGGGAGGTTTCATGGCTAAATTGGAGCAGCCTGGTGGCCAGTCTTCATTAAGTGCACCAGTAAGAGCAGAGAGTGAAGGTTCAATTAGTAGGTAAGAGCACAGTTTAGCTCAAAATACTGCAATGAACACAACATTATGGGGGACATACCAGAGTTCAAAAGAGGACAAATTGTTGGTGCACATCTTGCTGCCGCATCTGTGAGCAAGACAGCAAGTCTTTGTGATGTATCAAGAGCCACGGTATCCAGGGTAACGTCAGCAACACCAAGAAGGACCAACCACATCCAACAGGATTAACTGTGGACGCAAGAGGACGCTGTCTGAAAGGGATGTTGGGGTGCTAACCCGGATTGTCTGCACAAAAATATCAATCACAAGACAAATTGACGCTGTATTGGCCACAAAAGGAGGCCCTAGTTCACCATAGTAATCAATTATTGTGATCTAAAACCAGGTGTTTCAGTTTCATTGTCCAACCCCTGTAGAGTATGATGTGAAAAATACAATGAAATCCTTCTTATGTCGTTTTTACTGAATTTAAACGTATTGAAATTTGATCTGTGTTTCTTCTGTGTTAAGTCTTATGTCCCCTGCTTATATGTATGTGAGAGATCACCCAGTCCTAGTTTATGGTATTGTTGAATTATGTTTTTTGTGAATCAGTACAGCCCTACTCTTTATGTATAGGTCAGATATATGGTTGCATCTCAGAAAATCTTTATGTTGTGGGGAAGAAAACTGTTCAAAACTCTGAACTGTCATATTTCATATTCATTACAAATACTGTGTCTAGTTCATTACACGCTACAACAATCATTAGGAAGACTGCTGACCTGACAGTGATCCAGATGATGATCACAGACGCCCTCTACAAACAAGATCATAGTTGGCGGTTGTCAGAGAGCTGAATCAAAGCGTATGAATGGAAAGTTGATTGGAAGGGGAAAATGTGGTGGGAAAAGGTGCACGAGCAACATGGGACGACCACATCCTTGAGATGATTGTCATGAGGGGCAGCTTCACAAGGAGTGAACTGAAGCTGGAGTCAGCATTAATTACTACACACAGACATCTCAAGGAAAGGGGCTGCAACGGCAGCATTACTGATATCAAGCCCCTCCTGAAGCAGCGTCAGAAGAGTCTTATCTGGACTAAAGAGAAAAACTCTTAGTCCTCTTTTCAGGTGAAAGTCAACTCTGCATTTCATTTGGAAATCAAGAGTCTAGAGTCTCATCTCAAGATCCTACATTCTGGAGGAAGAGTGGAGAGACACAGAATACAAGGTGTTGAAGTCCAGTGTGAAGTTTCCCAGTCTGCGATGGTTTAGGGGGGCTTGTCATCTGCTGGTGTTGGTCCACTGTGTTTAATCAAGTCTAGATTCAATACAGTGTCTACCAGGAGATTTTAGAGGACCTAATCTGAGGATTGAGCTTCATGTTTGTTGGCAGGTGCTGAGTCCTGCTAGAAAACACAGTGTCAAAACCACTACTAAATGCTTTGCTGACCATAATATTTCATCATTGGTCACCCAACGACACAAAGCCCATAGAGAATCTACAGGCTGACTGGCTCCATTCCACACCACATTGATAGGATTGGAGTAATTCATGGTAATTCAGAGCTCCAATCAAATATTGAGTGTACAAACTTTGGACATTGACATGCTTTTTTTGTTTCTTTTTATTTGGGATCCTGAATTTCTAGTTTCCATGAGCCATATTGAGGAATAAATGAGTATAAATATATGGTGGTTTACCTTTTTAAATAATTTGTGGCAGCTCAGTATCCAGCTCTCCAGTCAGCTGATTTTCAGTCCTCATGTGAAGTTGGTGTGGAGTGTTCAGGGCAGGAGCACTCCTGTACTAGACTTAGGAAGCACTGGAGTAGTTCACTTTATAACTGCTCTCTCTGCCCACAGGTATGTATTCTCTAGGTAAGGAGTCTCTACTTGTCCAGTTGGCCTTGGAGTTTAAGACGTGGGTAGAGGTGGACTTGGAGCGTCTGCAGACTCTCCGTGTGCTGGAGCTTCCTGATGTGTTCACTACCGAGCCTGGCGCCGGGCGCATTCGTGCCGTGGCTCAGTCTGAGATCACTGCCTCTAACCTGCTGGCCTGGAACAAGGAGCAGCCCACTATTGCTATACTCCCGACCAGTCGCCCCGTGGTGTCCTGCCACCCAAACGTCTACGTTGTGCCTTACTCCGACCACTCCTCCTACCAGGAGCTGGAGGACTTTGTCTCAGCACTACGTCCGGTATCACTGGTGCCCATTGTAGGCAGCTGCATGCCTTACTTCTCCTCCCTCCTGAGCCCACGGAAGAAGCGCAGGGATGTGGTGGTACCCGAATCAGTCCAGCAGTACATGATGACCAAACTAAATGTTCAGCCTTTCAGTTTCAGCTCAGCTTGTGTGCATCACCGTCCGTTGCGTTCAGTGCCTCGAGGTGTAGTGTTTGAATCTCCTAGACAGAGACCCAGGTAAGGACGTTTTCTCAGCTTGTTCTAGATCATGTTTTCTAGAACCATGTCTGTATGTATCATAAAAAAAGATTCTTAAGTTTCCATTACGGTTTAAGAACTGTTCGTTGAACCGTTCAGCGCAGAAACGTGGGGTTTGTTCTCAGTGGGAACCAAACTCGGTGGGTGTGTCTAGATGTACAGGAGCAATGACGTACTATACAGGGATCTCACACGCATCAGTCTTAAGGACACTATAACAACCAGCCTGTTGTTAATTCTAAGGAGAAACGACAGATTGGAGGATATTTATAAAGCATTTAATTTTTGCTCTTTCCAGGCATGAAGACGGTGACTCCTGTGCTATGGACATGGACGACGATGCTGCAGAGGTGAATTCTGAAGTTGATAGCAACTCGGATTGCATCTTATTGGACATGAGCACTGACCTCACCCACGGTGTGACCACCCCACAACGTAGGGGTCTAGAGCTGGTTCGACTTGCATCCGACGACGCTCTCACGGTTGACAGTCTCCAGTTAGATGTGAATGAGTCCCTCCTCGCCATTCAGAACATTAAGTCTCCCAGTACTAAAAGCTCAAGTGAGACACAGAGCCTGTCCTGTGACTGTGACACAGTTCTAACTCCTAATTTTAAAAACTTCAAGAAGAGAAGCCCCCAGATGGGAAGCACCAACACTAGAGTGATGTGTTCAGCAATGGACAGCATTGACCTCCATGACCGCACCTGTATGACCGCTTCAGCAGCCTCAACGCCATCCGAAGCTCAGCCCGAGACGTCCAGTCGCTCTTATGTGAATGAGAGAGAGAAGATTGAACGGTGGGTACTCGACAACCTCACTATCCCAGAGGAAGAGTTCAGAGGTCATTATGGGATTGTTCAAGGGTTACATGAGCTGTATCCTCTCGCTCCAGTCAATTTGCCAAAAGCAGAAGGTGATCCTTTAGAAGCTGCGATTCAGAGGCTTAAATCAAAACAGCCAATTACGTGAAAGCAAGTATTGTTCAAGATCACAAGCAGCCTGTGTTACCAGATGCCCTTCATGTTGTGTGAAAATTATTATTGTTTTGAGTTTGCAGTGTTCATTCACTGATCAGCCATAAAATTATGACCACTTTGTAGTTCTATAATTACAGACTTTAACATCTCTGCATACTGTATTCTCCTCTTTTCCTCCTGACCTTCAATGGTCAGGACCCCACAGGACCACCACAGGTCATGATGTATTAGTCTGTGCACGTGACGCCATCCTGTGGGCAGTGTCCTGTGGGCACTGATGAAGGACTAGAGGACGACCAACACAAACTGCAGAAACAGATGTGCTTCTGTCTCTGACTTTGCATCTACAAGGTGGAGACACTCAGTAGGAGTGTCTCATAGAGGGGACGCTGTTTGAAATCAGTGTCTGATCCACTCATTCCAGTGATCCACCTGATCATTGAAGATCAGGGTGAAAGGAGGAGAATAAAGTCTGCAGAGAAACAGATGAACTACAGTCTGTGATCATAGAACCACAATGATCTCCTGTGTGATCAGAGGAGCTGATAGAGTGGACAGTGAGCGGAGAAACGATGGACGTTATGGCTGATATGTATGTTCAGATAAGGCTGTACTGTGGTGTGCCTATTACTATGAAATTGAAGGCTTTTTGTTTGTTAAAAATGTGTTAAATGGAGGTTTGTGAAAATATCATCAAGCACCTTAACGTTGTCGGCCTTCCCAACTTTCATTCCACATCTTTGTCACTGTGGCTCTTATGGGTTAAAAGTATCCACGTTTTATTTGTACACTAGAAATATTACCGAACTGACTTTAACTTCTGAAGTATCTCTAGAGTTTAGTGTCTGATTTAACAGTGTTATACGTTCTGTGGTAACATTGAGGTAGAGCATCATGTAGCAGTGTTGTAGGAGACGTTCTCGCATGTGTACGTACTGTATACTCCATCACATCTTTCTCATGTAGTAAATAAAACCAATGTTGTGTTTATTTTAGTGCCTGCGTGGAATTTAAATGATTGCCTTTGGGAAGCTGCTGTTTTGTATTGAAGAATAAAGTTTGTTCTCTATAATAAGTGTGCTTTTCATTTTTTTCTGATCCAGATTCCCAGATTTTAAGTCACACGTGCCAGATATTGTTTTCAGGAGGTCCTAGGCTACGTAAGTTTGTATTTATGCTTGACATTTGTTCGAATAAAGTTAACCTGAATGTTGTTGTGTATCAGTAGTTTCCCTTCTCAGGACTTTTATTCTGAAATTTGAACACTGAGAAATGACAGAGAGCAAACAGCCCCTCCTTTCTCATTATAACCCAATATCTGGGTTTGACATCATCAGAACTGCAGTCTGTGATTATAGATCTACAAAGAGCTCCTGTGGGATCATATTTTATATTTAATTTTGGAAACTGCTGATTTCTAACTGACCTCATCTCATCCCTAAAGGAGCCCCAAACTAGTGTGGATCTTTTCAAAGTTCTAATCAAAGTTCCCATGTGTTCACCTGCTGACATTTGTTTCCTGGACACTTTGTTCAAGCAGCCATCAATCTTAATGCACAGCGGTCTTTAGGGCGTCCATGAGGAAGACTGATGGCTGGATCAGAGCAGCGTCAGCAGACTAAAGCACCGTACGTGGAGCCTCAGCTGGAGATTCACCTCTTTTGACTCAACATTGATGGTGCAATGTTGTTTAAATGTTATTTCAACGTTGGTGCTGACTTTTAAACTCGTAATTTTCAAATACAATGTAATTATCAAGTGTTTGACATCAAACATTATGTGTTTGTTTATTTATTTTCACGTTGAGGCAACAACATTATTCCAACCACGTCCAGGACGTCCATGACTCTAATCAGACGTGGGAGGTGCGTGAGTAGTTTTACTCTTTTACTACAATCAAGATAAAAGTCCATATGAAGAACCAAATCAAAGAGACGAGACAAAATATTACACTTGCATTAAGTATGTATGAGTATGGGAACTGCTGGTTATTCCTGAACCTCAGCTTGGAGGAACTTTTGGCCATTTCTCTTTATATCTTCTTGTAGACCTTGACAGTTAACAGCTGAGTGGAATCAGGTGTATTTGAGCAGGAAGAGCCCAAATCTGTGACACTCCAGGACCAGGACAGCCTAGTCCAGGGGTGTCGAGAACCTTGTCTTAGCCCTGTTGGACACACTCTGCAGGCTGGTAGGTTAGTCAGTAGGTGGCAGTAGATAACAGACAATACAATGCTCTGGCGGGTCAGTCCAGCACCCTGCTGGGCTGTTGGAATGTTTATGTAGCTCTGAGACTGTTTAATCTTGTCACACTAATAACTCTAATCAATCTTCATTTATCCACAGAATATTCTGAGAAGAATTATTGATTTTCCCCCCAAAGCTACTAATTATGTGCACCGCATAACTATGTGTCTATCTACGTTTCACCCTGCCATTCAAGGAATTGTTCTCGGAATACTGATCATTTCTAATCAGGGAATATCAGAACAATGAGAGTTTTTTTGATGCATATGGTGAATCATGTTCTTTACTTCCTTGGGCCTGGAGGAACTGTTTACACCGGTCTATATTTATGACTTCTCTAACAGCGCTTCTACATCAAGTCCAAAAGACCTTCACTTGCCTCGGGCATTTTTACAGCTAAGCAAAGGTATTGGCCTCCAGCTCTGTCTGAGACGGAGGGTTCTTTATCCCAGCAGGGAGAGACGCTCTGCAGTAATTGCCTACAACAACAACACCACCAACACCTTTCTCTCTCTAAACAGTTTTTCGCAGTAATTCCTGATGTTTCAAAAGCTACCCAGGAGCAGTTTTACTCACTTTGTTTTGGTTAAAGTGGTGAGTGAGGAGCACAGGTAGGACCAACCTTCTGTAAGAAGAATAATAGGACCAGTTTGAAAGGTGATATATCTGTTTAATACATGTATCAGCAAACCGTGTCTTCATTCCCTCTTAGAACCCGAGAGCCACACTTTGCAGGCAGTAATATACTTTTTATAGGCTGTATTTGAGGATCAGAGTAACATACAGACATGATACATATATCATAACAAAGGTCTCGTCCTTGTGTGATGAATTATCAGAGAGTCATTCAGCTCAGAAAACAGCTCAAATTCACTCCGACTGAATTAAATCCCAGTTTAAATACCAAAGGAGCTTCCAGTGCATGTTTACTGCTCTGTCCACGTGAACATGATCAACCTGCGTACAGACTCTGACTGATCAGAGAGAGGGGGCGGGGCTGATGATCAATCTGCATACAGACTCTGACTGATCAGAGAGAGGGGGCGGGGCTGATGCTCAATCTGCATACAGACTGACTGATCAGAGAGAGGGGGCGGGGCCGATGACCAACCTGCATACAGACTCTGACTGATCAGAGAGAGGGGGCGGGGATAATGATATCACTGGCCCAGATATTGGATTACAGAGGAAAATGAGAAAGGAGGGGCTGTTTGATCTGTTCTTTGCTAACACAGTGTTCAGATTTCAGAATAAAAGTCCTGAAATAATACTGATATAAATAATAAAGGATGTTATTTTTATTCTATTTGGACCACTGTCAAGTGTTATGAATTATGTTTGGTAATAAATATGCTTCTGATCATCTAATCATGACAAATAAATTATTACATTTTGCAATTCTTGCATTTTCAGCTCAAAAATACTCTGCATGATCCAATTTATAATAATCTGATTTCTGAGATATAAAGTGTTTTAGTCCTTATAAGCAAAAATAAATAAATGAAAATTTTTAGGCACAAGTAAATGTTTGATCAAAACCTGAGCTGTATGCACTGTTTAGTGTTCTATTTCGGGTGTCAGCCTTGGTTTTGGTGTTGTCCAAATTCTCAGGGAAGAATTTTGAGTTCATATAGAGTACAACGAAATGCATCACAAAATCAGTGACCAATGCACTCTGCTCTCATACAAATAGACCAGGACGTGGTCACTGATGGTGTGATGAATTCAGTCAGGCCGGAGGGTCAGCGTCCTCATTAACAAACCTTCTCTCTTTTTTCATTTAGAATGAAAACAATCCCTCGTATAAGTAGTTCATATTCTTTTTGACAGACTGTACAATTAGGATATGTTTTTATTTATTTATTTTTGGGTGTGGAGGGTTAATTAGTTTCATGTTGTCAAAACCCCAGAATGCAATTTTCCTCTGAAACCTTCTAAGCGCACCTGATTTAACTCGTCAGGTATTGAACTCTTGATGAGACCGATCAGGTGTCTCAAATTCCTAAAACTGCAGGACAGTGTCTCATCAGAACTGAGTTGAATAAACAAATTCCACCTAAACAGGTGTTTTCATTGTTTTAATGGAGTGATGTCACGTGCGTCTGAGAGCTAGTTACAAACTTGGTTAGAAAAGGGGGTCTCAGGAAAGTAATGCAGATGAAAGGGCTGAAGTAAAACACAAAAGCATAAAAATTGATTGAGTAGTTTTGATTGATATCAAGAAAAAACAAATTTACTAAAAATACATTTGAGTAAAAAAAACATTGCAAAAGTGTTGCTCTGATGTTGCATCACAACACTCAATCAAACCAGCAGTAAATAGAAAAACAGAATCACCAGCATCGAAGAGAAAGAGCGATAATCTGATCACTGCCACCGTTTGAGTCGATCGCTGTGACAGAAGGTCATGGTGAAATATTTCCAGAGTAAGTACGTACTGTTCCAATTCAACCTTGATTCCCTCACCACTGCCCTACATGGGGTTCTATGTAGATCCTTCTATGCAGTGATGAGTGAATGAGTAAACAAGTGGACCATTTCAGACAACTATCTAAATTACCTTCACCTTTAAAATTCAGATGAAGATGAATTAGGTTTAGTCTAAGATCTCCTAAAAATAACTATCTGTTATGTGTTTCCTTTAAATATGAAAACTACACGTCAAATTGGCTCTAAAGGTGAACTCATCTCCTCCCCTCAGCCAATCAGTTTGAGGAAATTTCAACGAATTCCTAATTTCCTCAGATCGATTGTCTGAGCAGACAAGAGGAACTAGGTGTCACACCGAAGTGGCTGATCTTGGGGAACTGTTTGGACCAGTCGATAATGAGTGCCTTTGTACTAGTGAAGTAAAGCAGTCCAGGGCCAAGAATGAAGCCACACCGACTGTGTGTGGGGAAGGTCATGCATATTCATGCATGAGTTCCACTCTGCAGAAATGCTGGCCAAGTGAAAGTGACTGTCCAAACATTAGCTGCAGTACTAACAGGTGGGTCAGTAGAGCTGCAGCAGCACAGCAGTTAGGTAAGAACAGGGATCACATTAAACAGGGTCTACAGGCAGGACCAGTGTTCTGACCTAGAGGATGGAGAAAAGAGAGTATTACAACAGAGATGTGGGGGTCCAGTGTCCCCTATATAACTTTGTAGACGTAGTTTGACCAGAGGAGGAAATGTCTCCCCTTGTAAGCCTTCCAAGGTTTCTTCCTTATCCTTCTGAGTTTATCCTTGCCACTGTTGCCTTTTGGTTTGTTCATGTGTTGTTAACCTTTTATTTTTTTTTGTGTTGGCACAGACTCAATCGAAAACGGTGGTGAAATCTGTGCATCCTGCCCAGTTGTGCTTATCTGTGTTTAGCAGCCGCTATCGCTGGGCTGCAGATTACAGGAGCACAGGAGGGAGGGAGGCATGTCTGGGGACTCATCCACTCATACACAAGTATTTTTTGAAAACTGAGGTCATTGTCTGGTTTTACATTGTGTGCACATGATTTATGTTGTGAACCCACGCCCGGGGATTGGGGGGCGTGGCCACAAAGACGCAGCAAAAAGTAGACACAACGATGCACACAAATCACCAAGTGGTTCTCAATGGCCCCTGGTGAGCCACACTGCTGTGTCCAGCACGGCCACAGGGTGTCACCCCACCATCATTGCAACAAAGGGGTCTGCAGTTGGCATAATGCAGTCAGGCAAGTAATGTTCTCCTGGCGTTCGTCAAACCCAGACCCGTCCATCAGACTGACATCTTCCCACTGCTTTACACCAAGCCATCTGAAGCTTGGCATTGTGCTTGGTGATGTAATGCTTGCTGCTCAGTGATGAAAACCCATGTCAAGAAGCTCCTGGTGTTACTGTGCTGATGTTAATGTCAGAGTTGTTTTGTTTTTTTTATTTTGTCCCAATTTTCCCAACCCCATTAAGGTTCTTCCCTCATCACACAGAATGCTCCTGACACTTGCTCGAACTGCTGCCATTGCATCATTGCTGGGCAGCCGGGCAGCTGACCAGCGTCACACTGGGTGTGATGTGGGAAGAGTACACCACCCTCCTCCCGTAACTTTAAGTAGTCTGAAACTTTGTTGCCATGGTTCCTAAATGCGTCACATGTTTAATTGTTAGGAGGGAAGACATTTCATAAACTAATACAGTACCTCCCTCAAACCATCAACCCATTCTTTTATGAAGGCAAACAGCAACTGCTTGATTTTATACACCTGTGGCAATAGAACTGACACACCCTTTCAGTGTTCAAAGGGTGTGTCCCTATACTTTTGTCCATATGGTGGATGTTAGACAGCAACTGATCAGTCTTTTCTCACTGTTGACATTGTTGAAAGAAGGAGAAATGGTCAGGTATAAAGACCTGAGTGACATTGACAAGGACCAATTATGGACAGTCATCTGGATCTGATCACTTTCGAAACAGAGCTTCGCCTCATGACTTACAGGACTTATAGGATCTGCTGAAACATCCTGGTTCTGGTTGATCTTGTAGAAGCGGTGGTTTTTTTGGCACAAAGGGAACCTATACAATAATAGGGAGGTAGTTTTAATGTTATGGCTGATCAGAGTTTGCCACAGATTACTGTCTATGTTTTGAGCTGAATCAAAATACTGCTGTTGAGTTTAGACCACAGCTAAGCTAATGTGATCTGGACAGACTCATTTTAACATTAAATTTAACGTAAATATAACATTTGATTTTTTTCTACACTCATCAACAGTCGTAGTTTCGATCAGCCAATCGAATGAAAGGTTATTTAGACCAATTTTTGACTCTTATTCCTTGTCCCCAAATATGAAGACCTGAAGACTGAAGACCGTGGTTTATCAACTTCGGCTACACCTCCATCTCTTCATTTCGATTCAAATGTATTCATACAGCACTTATTACAATGAAAGCATTGTCATAATGCAGCTTTGCAGAGATCTGAGATTTACAGATCCCGTTTTGAGCAGCCTCAGGCTGGGAGGAGGAAGCCGTAAGAGGAGCCCGAACTCATCCCTCTGTTTTTGCGCAGTGCTGATGAAGGCAAGTCAGGGTGCAGATCAGTCAGTGCTTCATTCTCAGGTGGCTCCAGTGCAGCCCCCTGCCCTCATAAAGAATGAATAGTGGTTGCTTTCATAAGAATTCGTTGCATTTTGGAGCAGGTCAGGTCCTCACATTAACACACAGCTCAGGCTCACTGGGATCAACACAGGCACACCGATACGCAGCTAATGCACCCTTGAATGATGGCCAACTGGTAATACTCCCTCAGGGCAGGTGCATTGACTGACTTACAAGTACATCCAGTGACAAAAGCATCGGTCCAGAGTAAAGCTGCATACAGTGAGCTGCTTAAAATAAGATTTTATTCATACGCTTCACACTGCTGTAGAAATAAAAAACGAAGCCACGCTTGTAAACCAGTCACTACGGGAGTTTGTCGTCAGGACTGAGCTAAAATATGTGTACAGTACTCGTAGACAGGGCACTCTGAGAGAGGATGTGTGTAAACTATGCACAGGATGGGATCCTTACCTGCAAGTCCCTCTTGGCTGTAGACAAAAGTTGAGCAAAAGTTTCAGATTGTGCTGACTTTTGTGAAGCGAGAAGTAAACAACCTCCATATATTCCTTGCAAATAATGTAATGTTAATGTAAAATCACTTTAAATTTGATTCCGAGTGCAGCAAATTATAATTTTGATCGGACACAGCTGTGTCCACTCTATTAGACACTCCTACCGAGTGTCTCCACCTTGTAGATGTAAAGTCAGAGACAGAAGCTCATCTGTTTCTGCACAGTTTGTGTCGGTCATCCTCTAGTCCTTCATCAGTGCTCACAGGACACTGCCCACAGGACGCTGTCCTGAATAAATCATGTTCAAGTTTGCTGATGACATGGTAATGCAGCTGTAACCTACAGAGATGAGGTCAGTGCTCTGTGTCTCAACATCAGCAAATCAAAGGAGATGATTGTAGACCACTGGAAGCTGCAGAAGGGTGGTCAATCTCCAATAAATATCAATGCAACTGATGACCTGATCTCTCCACACTAACACTGGTGAGATCTGCCCGTCAGTGTCTTTTCTCCGTCCGAGGCTCAAGACGTTTGCTCTGCCTCTTAATATCCTCACCAACTTTGCAGAAGCACCATGAAGAGCATCCTTACAGGCTGCATCATTGTCATAATATGCCAGCTGAACCACCTGCGACAGGAAGGCCCTTCAGAGAGAGGTGAGGACAGCAGAATTCATCAAAGGTAGCAGACTTCCAACTTGCAGGACATCTATCTGTCAGGATGCCTGGGGAAAAACCAGCACATTTCTGTTTGTCCTACTGCCATCTGTCAGCTGGTTCCGCAGCATCCTGTCTAGAATTAACAGGATAAAGAACAGCTTTGACTTTGACAAGCTATCAGGACGACCGAATAAGGAGCTGTGAATTTATCCTCAATATCATTGTTAAATTACTGCCACTGACATAATCATAATTCTACTTTTACTGTAAGAACACATAGACTATATCGATCTGTCTTCACAGCATAACCAGCAAACTGATTGGTTCTTTTTGTTGACGGGCAGGACATCTGTAATTATAACATACCAGCAAGCTGACTAGTTCCTTTTGTTGAAAGGTGGGACTTTATCTGGAAATGCAGCAGAACCAGTCAATTTATTGATCTTTTTATAGGAGAGAGAAAAGCCTGGGGACTGTATTTTCATTGTTAAAATTCTATTTTAACTGCATTTCCCAGCTAATCTGAGAAGAATGTGCCTTTAAAACATTTAACAACAACAAAAATGACTTTACTGTAAATTGTATGTGAACTGAGACTCATTAGGGGTGATTGGGAACCCCTGATCACTGACTCCACATATCTATGCTGCTATACACTCTACTGCAAAGTCATACTTTATATTGATTATTGAACCATACTCTGTCTTGTAGCTCCAGCATCAACAGTGGTGTGAAAATTTGAAAACCCTTTGGATTCTCTATAGTTTCACAAAAATCTGACAACTAAATCCATCAAATGAGTCAAATATTACACTCATTTATAGGAAAATGAGTCAAATATTGCTTATCTGTGAGGGCAAAGTCATGTGCAGGTCATTTGAAGGTGAAATTAGAGTCAGGTGTTTTCAAGACCATGACGTGGTGGTTTGGGAACCAGCCTTGTGACTGGAAGGACATGACTGAAGGATCCTTGAGCAAAGCACTGAACTCGCCAGCTGCTCCCTGGGCACCATCGATAGGGCTGCCCACCGCTTCAGGCATGTGTGTTCACTGCCCCCTAGTGTGTGTGTGTGTGTGGGTGTGTGTGTGTGTGTGTGTGTGTGTGTGTTTGAGTGTGTGTGTGTGTGTGTGTGTGTGTGTGTGTGTGTGTGTGTGTGTGTGTGTGTGTTTGAGTTTTCCAAGAAGGGCCACCACATTAAGATCAGAACACTAATCAAGTGTAATTAATGGACATCTTTTTTTTTTACAAAATGTGCTGAAGGTCCTTCACAGCACTTTAAAGCCCTGCAAAGTTGTTACAGTTTATAGTGTTTTTTATTCAACGTTTGATGGATGTTTTGTTTGCTTGCCTACAGCAGAGCTTTCATTCAGTGCGTAACTCTCTGCCACGGTGCCTGCTTTCAGCGCAGGGTTGGACGTTCAGAGGTGTGTCGGAGAAGCGGAAGATAAATGAAAGCCGACTGCAGATACGGCTTTTATCCACAGCAGGGCAGCCAGGCCAGCCCTAATGGCTTTGCCACAAATGTCATTCCTCTACCCTGGGCAGCACAGGCTGAGAGCCCAGCGGGACTGAGACCGGAGCTGGAGAGAGAGAGAGAGAGAGAGAGAGAGAGAGAGAGAGACTCATTGAAATTCAGCCGAGACCTGCCCACCAGAAAAATCTGATATCCGTTGAATTCACTGCATTTGAATGATCTGTCCTCATCCTCAAACCTATTTTCCATCTAAATCCCAGCTCCAGCCAAACTGTGGCCTTCAGTATTAACCCCACAGCCCCCCGTCCTACTTAATATTCCTGCAGGTCGTTTCTTAAATAGCCTAATAAAGCCGAGTAAAAAATCTCAGATATGGACAGCTGAAAGTTCGGTTAGAGGTTTAAGATTCAGGCTTCATTCAGTAAATATGAAAGAGTCTGAAACAATATGCATGTCTTATTAAAGAAATCCAGAGAAAAGTGTGGAGTGGACATCTGAATGTGCTTACCGCTTTACGAAAATGAAAAGGACATCAGCATCAGAATCCCCTGGTCCAGCAGAATTTGTGTCGGTGGACTGGAGACAGACATAAATGGACAGAAGATAATGCACAAATAAAAGATAACAGAGACACAAATGGAAAATGAACTGCTTCAAAAAATGACAAAACATACATCATTCACGTGATGAACACTAACGGGTGCCGTGGGCAGAGCAGAATGTGGAGTGGTGTTTATTTTGCAGCATCATTATCTGACCTCAGTAATACTCTGAATGCCAGGAGAGACGTCCTGCAAAACTAAGCCTGCGGTTGAGTCTCGGGCAGATATGTAAATGATTAGAGGTGTGGTCTGATTAGACAGTGGGCATTAAGAAGAAACCTGGAACCACACCTTTAATGATGAATCCAGTGTCTAACAGTTAAGGTCATATTTGGAGGTCTTGTGGTGAGCGTTTCCATGCTGCCTCGCCTGTGGAGAGACATACTCTCCCAGGTGTGATGATCTGGGAAGTCTTCACACACTTTGCACCAATATGTTGAAAATATTTCAGAACATTTGTGTGACATAACATTTCTAACGTTTCCTGATCTTCAGAACTGGGTTGCATTTCCTATACATGGGAGGTCATCTTTGGTGGGTGCAGTGGGAGGGGCTGTGGTGGGTGTAGTGTAACTGGTGATGAGTAGGGAGTAGAGTGCAGATGCAGAAAGAGTGTATGTGGTGTGATGGTGTGATGAGGCAGGTAAAATGGGTTGTGACTGGCTGTGGTTTGGAACACTGGGCTACTGACTGTTTAGCAGCCTGGTGGCCTGGGGGAAGAAGATGTTTCAGAACTGGCTGGTTCTGGTCGTCACGCTTCTGTACCTCCAACCGCTGGGCAGCTTTGAGAACAGGCAGTGGTTTGGGCGTCTTCCTGGTCAGATATTATGAAGAGGAAGAATAAAGCTACACCATTTATTGGTTGAGAGTAAATATTACAACTTTAAATAATTCTAATACATTTCTGATTAATCATGCTATGGTTTATTGTAAGCTTCCTTGCTGGGATCTTACTGGATACCAGTTATGGTTGCAGTTATACTGGCCTTTCTATAGTTTTTCTAGCTTTTTCTAACTTTGAGCACCTGCTCTTCTAATGTTCTCCGTAGGGACTCAATACAAACTCAGAGTGAAAGATGTAAATGAAGCAGCCCTGATGATGATCTGATGGTCCGATATGGTGAGTGATTGAGGCTGACACTGCAGCACCAACAATGCCGATCCCTGCAGAGACCTCTCTTTGATCTCTAATCAGAGAAACCATTCCAGCCTCAGAATAGCACATCTGCAGTGCTCAAGCCCAGAGATCGTCTTCCTCCTCGTCCTCCTCCTCCTCCTCCTCCTCTCTGCTCGGAGGCAGTGTTGTCGCAATATGCAACTTGAGCCTCATTCCCTAAATAGGACGTCTTTATGAAGTCAGAGAAGAATTTCGACAAGCAGCCATGGTGGTGTTCCAGCAATGGGCTGGGGGGATAAATTAGGCATGGAGCAGTCCCTGTCCCCTCTGCAAAGTCTTTCATGTGCTGTGGACAGAGGCTTTCTACACAGTCTGAGCCAAGATATTTTACTTAATGAGTAGTGAGAGAGAGAGAGAGAGAGAGAGAGAGAGAGAGAGAGAGATTGAAGGAGGGAAATAGAGAGAAAGAATGATGAGTGAAGTGGGGGAGAGAAAGAAGCAGATGAGTGGAGTGAATGAATGAAAAGGGGGAGAGAAAATGAGGGAGAGAGAGAGAGAGATTTACTGAAGTAGGGTAAGAGAGAAAGTGATGACAGAAAGGTGTGAACATGTGAAAAAGATGAGAAAAATCAAAGATGAGAGAGAGAACGAAGGAGTGGAAAAAGAGGCAAGAGAATGAGAGAGAGGGAGCACAAGAGATGCGAGAGAGTGAAACTGAAGCAGGGGAAGAGAGTAGGAGAGAGAAAGAGAGAGGATGGAGAGAGAATATTAGGACAAGAGGATAAGAGAGAGGAAAGAAAGACAGGAGGAGGGTGGTGGTGGTGGATCCATATATCTGCTCCTACCTGCTCTGCTCCTTACATTTAGCTCCTTCAGCCACAGACTCGGGTCCTCTTTGGAAGGCGGTGGATATACGTAATATGACGCCCCTCTGAGGTGGGTTTCCCAAAAGCTTCTTAGTCCAAAGATGATTTTGAGATGGTTGAGTGAGCATCCCATCGAGCACTCTCTCTCCCAGTTAAGACGTTCTTAATGGCAAGATGTTTTCAGGGGTTCTTATTTATGCTGGAAGTCATCTTAAATGCTCCATAGGACACCATCAATCAGAGCACATTGTACTACATTTTTATGTTTAGTATCATTGTAGCTGTACTGGAAGTTGTAACCCAACAGTGCCAGAAATGAATCCGGCATGGTGGAGTAAGTGAATGAAGTCAGCGGAACTGTGCATTAAACAGGTCAGTCAGTCCTCGCACCCCTATGGAATAGCTTACATCATGAGTCCTGGCTCCTGGACGTCAAAGTCAGTGAGCTTCTACAGACGATTAGAAAAATCACAGGAATTCCCTTTAATAAACAAGAGCTTCAAAAGCTGCTCAAAGAATCGAGGTCATTAAAGAATCACTTGTAGTTTGTGTTCAACCTGGTGTCCTGGTGTGCTTGTCCGGTTCCCTCGCTTTCCTGTGTCTGTTCTCCTGTCCTTCTTGTCTCCGCCTTTGCTCCGCCTTGTCATTATAGTTCCCACCTGTCCCTCTTCTGTAGCCCTGCCCCTTCGTTATCTTTCCCAGGTGTGCCACATCTGTATCTGGGTATAAGTGGCCCCTCCTTACAGTGTTTCCTTTGTCATTGTGTTACATGTCTTCCCATTCGGTCCATTTGATCATAAATGGTTTGATTCCTGGTCTGTTCGGTTGTTTTAAAAGCTTTATGGTGCAAAGCTTTACAGACTAATGTGTTGCAGAAAAAGTTCAGTTCTTGAGGCTTTAAGTGCAGCACATCACCAGCCCCTAGTGGTCAAAAGGATATAGGCCACAGCGTAAAGTGTGTGGGATTTAAATCAGACTGAAAATGATTATACATTTAATAACTAATCGTATTTTTAATAGTATCATAATTATTTTTATCATATATGTGAAATTTAAACATTAAAAATCAGTAATAAATGTATGAATGTTTAAATTCATTTTGTGAAATTGCTGATTAATGCTGAATTAAAAGTGTAACTGCTTGTTTAACATGGAAAAATTAATTGTTTCATTAAGATTTTAACAGTGGAACTCTTAGAACTCTTAGAACTCTTAGAACTCTTAGGCTTCGACTGTGTGACACATAGAAAGGAGTCAGTTATGGATCCATCAGTTAATTAATGATAATGTTTTAATGGCTTTGCACCAAAAAAACACATTTTTACACCATTGTTTCTACCAGTGTTCTGGAACTGTGGACACAGATGATCACTAAATGATCACAGTTACAAAAAGCACAAACTAGATTAGATAATAAAGTTCTCAGTGTTTATTTAGTGACTATCTGTGTAATATACACTTCCGAAATACCACGTGTCATGTTAAACACGATAAACACCACGTTTATCCATTATTCATACACACTGACAAAGCTCTTGAGAAACCCTCTTTCTCTCCAGACCAGATTTACATGTTCTTTAACAGGTTCTCGGTCTCATTTACCTGTAACGGAACAGGGAACCTCCTCTGTTCATGCAGATTTTAGAAAAACACTGTCAAAAATGTAACATTTAATATTGATTGATTAGTCAGTTGATTAGGGTTGATAATGACTAATGTATGGATTTGTGTGCACGTCCCCGGAATCACATCACTCACTAAACATCATTAATAATATTCATATCTGTCGAAGCCATATGAGTCCCATTACATAAACATCATTGTTATTCTGTTTGACTGTTCAATCTGTCATTTCATACCCTAATACACAACGAAATTGGAGTCGGAATATGAATAACTTCTGCTGCACATCACAGTATAATTTATTTCACTTAGTTTCCAAAAGCTACTCAGCTGTGTACGGACTCGTTGCATTTCTGGAGGTTAGACAAAGAATCCATTAAACCGCTCACTCTGCTTGCAAACGAATTTCCGTTGTTTGAGACAAAGTGTGGCTTAAAGGAATATTGCAATTAGATATTTGCAAATGTTTTTCTTCATTATATCTGGATGTCTTCTATGTTGAAAACAGTGATGTACTGTGTCACTGCAGGTGACCCGCCACCATGTTTAACAGCACAGAAAACAGAAAAAAAAAAAAAAATCACATTTTTTCTTACTTCTATGAAAATGCCAGCATAAGCAATTCATCCTCGGGTCATTTTTGACACTTAGGACAAGAGAAGAATACAGAATGATTATCAATTACACAATGGTTATCAATAAATAACCAATAGTACCATCAATTTTCAGTCCTTGCATAGGTTTCACAATATAAAGGGTGGGAATAATGTTGAACATACTAGCTTTGAGTCCATCAAGAGTGTTGAAAAACGCTTAATTCAGATCAAGTAAAAAATAAATTTCATTGTTAAAAATATGAAGGTCAGTATATGATATTTGAACTATATCTGCAGGTAAAAGTGATGTAATGGCCCAGATTTGCAGCGAAAAATGAATAAGGCTACCAATTCCTACTGAAGAAAACTCTATGTCCCTTCTTGTCCAAGTGACTTACAAAAGTGCTTCACAACATCCTTATATAGTTTGTAGAGACTAGAATCCAGAGGTTCCTCAAGCTTAGATGCTGCCAAATACAAAAGTCAGGTTGGACCTCAATACCAACATGATTCAGTTTCAAGTACTGCCAATAGAATAGGACATGTGTATGAACCTACTGGCCCCATGCCTAATGCCAGGCCTGAGATCGATGATTGGGATGAGTTGGGGAGTTGGGAGGAGGTCAGTTAGTGATTATTCTTTGAATGCAATCATATCCTCACAGCAAGGCTCCAGAATCTTGCAGAAGGTCTTTCCTGGACACAGTTAGTCCAACAAAAGCAGGATCAGCTCCTTGTAATACCATTGATTTCAGAAGAAACAACAAATGAGCAGGTGTCCCAGTACTTTTGTCCATATACAGTGTTTACACAAAAAGCATCTGTCCACAATTCCCTTACTGGTGCATCTCTGTTTATACTGGAGTGCTGCTTTCATCCACACAGATGCTTAAATGGCAGAATATTCAAGAGTACAGCAGTATGTGTTTTGCTGATTTTAGATTTACATTGCCCTAGTTTCCAGTTGACAGCGGCATCACAGCATCACAGAACCCATTTTACTGCTGTTCTCTGCTTTAAGCAAGTAAGCTATGCTGTTTTCTGTTCTGGTTCTGGAGATAAACTACAGAACATATCAAAGCTTTAGCGTCAATCACCTGCGTCCTCCTGTCTTTAAAAGAACTCCCCTCACAACCCCACTTTCAGATGCTGATGTCTTCTTCCCCCTCCTTCTTCTCTGCCCCACCAGGTTGGTCCCACCCTGGTGCTCAAAGGGTAAACACCGTCCCTGACATTTATCCGTAAGAGAATACGTATCAACAAAATATTGTTTTATGTCAGTTTGTTAAAGCAGTTGTAATTTTAAATTGTCAAGTAAAAAGTAATTTTTTGGGAGAAACTACAGGGGTTGGACAATGAAACTGATCAGCTGTCATTGTAGTGGGAGGTTTCATGTCTAAACTGGAGCAGCCTGGTGGTCAATCTTCATTAACTGCACCAGTAAGAGCAGAGTGTGAAGGTTCAATCAGCAGGTAAGAGCACAGTTCTGCTCAAAATACTGCAATGAACACAACATTATGGGGGACAAACCAGAGTTCAAAAGAGGACACATTGTTGGTGCACGTCTTGCTGGCGCATCTGTGACCAAGACAGCAAGTCTTTGTGATGCATCAAGAGCCACGGTATCCAGGGTAACGTCAGCACCACCAAGAAGGACCAACCACATCCAACATAAACTGTGGACGCAAGAGGACGCTGTCTGAAAGGGATGTTGGGGTGATAACCCGGCTTGTATCCAAAAAATGTCCTTCACAAGATGAACTGACGCTGTATTGGACACAAAAGGAGGTCCTAGAACACCATACTAATCAATTACTTTGGTCTAAAACCAGGTGTTTCAGTTTCATTGTCCAACCCCTGTATATTCTTTACAGATACTAATACGTTCACCCTTCAGCCTGATCTCAGACCATGGGGATGATCATCAGTGGTCTACCAGGACCTCCTATTTGATCACGAAATAAAAAGTATTTTATTGACTTATATTTATCTAAAAAAAGCAAATAAAATTAAAATACATTAAAATTCATTAAAATTTTAAATGAAAGCCTCCAAATCATTTCCTTAAAACCTTAATTGGATTCTGTTATATGATCATTCAAGTGGTGATGGAAACAGCACACTGATTTCTGATTTCTTAGAATGTAGTAAGGCCTAGAATTTTAGATATACAGTATATTTTTGAATAAAGAATAAAGGCATCTAATCTTCTTTCTAAAGAAATCCAGTAAAGAGATGTAATCATATTTTTGTGCTCTGAACTGGAGGTGTTTTCACACTGAAGCCCTTATTTCACACTCAGGACTGATTCTGGACATGTTTGGGGGAAAGTCTCTTCACCACTGGTTTGCTTTTGCAGAGAAACGTCTCATTATTTTCTATGGATGCAAACAAGCCTAAAACCAGTGCTTTCTGGAGTCATTACATTTCACAGTGCAGGAACACCAGCACAACCAGCCACTCTCAGGGAGGAGGGTTTGAAGCCATGCATGCAACAAGCTGAAGCATTCATGAGACCAATCAGACAACCCCACACGGTATCAGGAGCAGATAACTTCCATGCTGGCTGCAAACTGAAGCAGAGTCTGCGTGAACCCCAGACCACCAATCCTGGGTGGACCAGAGATCAGGTCTTTGGACCACAGGCTGAAAAGGCTCTTGGAGTAAGTGCTCCACTCTGTGAATGCACGGAAACAGATTTGACACCCACAATTCTGAAATACATGATTGATGAAATTATAAATATTAAATTATAAATATTCTTAATTTTCTAGATGATGTATGTTTGCATTGCGTCTCGATGTGTTTAAGAAATACCTGCCTGACTCACGTACAGTTAAACATCTGCTTTTCTGCTGGATTACTGAGTGCAAGTAAACACACTTTTACTTATTAATTTATTACTGATCAGTCTTACATTTTATTTCCACACGGGTACATCTGATTTTTTTATTAAATAGTCTCATTTTTCATTTCTTTGGGTTTCCTTTGTGTAGCCAAAACTGCCGTCGTTGCTTGAGATGCTCATATTCTGTCGTTCATAAACAGAGGATGTAATTATAGATAAATAAAACGGTTTTACATTATTGATCATCTAAAGTGTAGGTGTATTTCACATCTGTGGCCCCAGATATGATCACAATTAACTGAAGACTTTTATTATAGAACACCTGGAGAGAAGAGATAGAGACAAGGAGACAGAGAGAGATAGAGAGAGATGAATGAGAGAATATAGATAGAGGCAAGTGGTGAGTGAATCAGAGATGGAATGGAAAGGGGACTGTGGGCAAATAGTTGCACCATGAGCAGGGGTGCTGGCATGCCCCCGTCTCAAGGCTGGCAGAATGGCACCCCCCCAACCCCCACCTCACCATCCTTCAAATAAGCAAATGATCCTCCTTTTTGGTTCAGATTTCTGGCCCGGCCTAGAGGCAAGCCCTCATACTTAATGATAATGGACAAAACTCGATCTGTACCAAGTACAGCTCGGCTTGACCCACCGTCCCTCAAGAATCAGGAAAACCAACATCCAGATCCTTTCAGTCCTGGAGACAAGTGGTTGAACTTGGCCAGGCCTACGCTGCTTGTTAATACTTGAACTGAGGCCATCCTTTCAGGCGTTTAGCTCATTAAGCTTTTATAATCAGCGGAATCTTGTTGGTCTCTGGGTTCTCACCTCTATGAACTAGATAAGGGTCTTTAACAGTAAAGCAGTTTAGTGAGCTGCCCTGGATGAGAGTGTCTTATATTTTGTAAATGGAGGCTATCATGCATCTCTCTGAGATGAGTGTGAGAAGAACCCTCCTGTGAGTAATAGTTCACTGCCTCATGATCTCCCACGAAGACCATGCAGTTATTACATGAACATTCTGTTTCATATAATCTCTCTATATTTGAAATGTAGCTCATTTATGGTTTGTAATGGGTTGGTTTATGTTTTATTGACCTTTGCAGGGATTATTTAATGTTTGGCCAAAAAAAACAAAAAAAAACAAAGCAACAACACATTCCAGACGATCTCGGGTTTATATGGATCGATGTCGGATAAACAAAGAAGGCCGCCACAAGCCAGTTATTCTACTGGGAATGTCGGGAGAACCTCAGCATGTGCTACTTACTATTTGAATAGTAAAAAAAAGCAGCACTTCTATGTATTTGTCTTTCATTAAATCAGCCGGACACTCGGTACGGTCCAGCTTCTGTCTGTGGACATGTGATGTGCAAAATACTGCACAATGCGACATGAACACTAACGGTGATTACCTGGAACTATTGATTTACTGAAAGTTTAATGGAAACATGGTCAGATCAGGAGACATCATTCCTTCCTCTGAGTTGATCGGATATAGTACAGATCTGAATTAAACCTGCCTGTTGATGAGAACTGGACTGTCCCTAAATGAAACCTCTGTCCCTCAGCTGCTCGTTACAGTGACAGGCTGTTACGCATTTCCGAGAGCTGTTTAGATCTTTGTTCCATTTGACCGTCTGGACGCCTTCCGAACCATATCCAGATATAATCAAGATCTGTGAAGTGAGCACATAAGAATGAGGTCTGGGATAGAAGATGACTGAAAATGAAAGAGGGGGAGAAAGAGAAAAAAAGACAGAGAGAGATGCAAAGAGAAACACCAGAAATAAAGAGTAGAGAGAGGGAGGGAGGGAGGGAGAGAGTAATTATTTTAAAGTCAATTATATCCACTGCAGCCGTGCTTCTCTCTCTCTTCTTCAGGTAAAGGTACTGATGGGTCAGAGAAGAATCTTATTATGTGCTGGAAGAACCTGAGACAACACTCGAGGAGGAGGAACCTGCATCGATTGGACAGAAATCCTTTGTAGGTATTCTGAGGAGCAGTCTTACTAAACAATCACAAAATCTGATACCTAGACTTTCCTGATGAGTAAACTTTCCGGCTTGAATTTATAAACATTCAGATGCTGGTGCCTTCCTTCTGTCTTCACTGATTGGCTGTTTCATCTGAAACATCATAACACTATCATATGTCATATCCATATGACACCATCTACTCACCCAGAGCACCAACAGGAGAGAGCACCATCTACTCACCCAGAGCACCAACAGGAGAGAGCACCATCTGCACTCAGCAGGCATAATCTACTCACCCAGGCACTGCCAACAGGAGAGAGGCACCATCTACTCACCCAGAGCACACCAACCGGGAGAGAGCACCATCTGCCTCAGCAGAGCACCATCTCTCACCCAGAGCACCAGCAGGAGGAAGCACCATCTCTCACCCAGAGCACCAACAGGAGAGGCACCATCTACTCAGCAGAGCACCATCTACTCACCCAGAGCACCAACAGGAGAGAGCACCATCTACTCAGAGACAGTGTCACCAGGTGTGTTCTCTGGGACTGTACCTCTGTACAGACTGTAAGTCTTTGGCCTTTTCTAACAATGTCGAGTGGATTCCATTCTGGTTCACGGAGCTAATTTTGAACCATTCAGAGCATTTGCACCAACAAAAATAGGTTCCGGAACCTGAAAAAACCAAAGATTTGTAGATCAAGGATGTATTCTGTGTATCCTCAGTTCCACTAAAACTGGTATAAACACCCAAAAGCATCCAAAAGGTTCTTATAAGCCCAAACGGAACCAGTTCCAGAATAGCTCTAAGGGAGAGTCTAATGCTGCGTTCCTTACAGTTGGGAAATTGGACCTAAAGTCACTGATTAAAAACATCATCTGTTTGGGTCTCAGAAGAAATGTACAGTCAGTAAATGAATACTTCCTGAAGCTGTTAGACTCTTAAATTCTAAATTCTAACACTGCCTGACACGGAACGGAACTCTCGACACTTTATCCATAGTGCCGTTCTTCCTCTTTCCTGAAACGCTGCTAAATTCATACCCATCTTCTCATAATCTTCTCATAAAGAACATAGGTAGCATGCTAAGGTTGCTAGGCAAAGCTAGACATTGACCAGACCAAGAGGCAATCAAAACTCAGGTGATTGTGAATGTGTGTGTGTCATATGATTGGACAGGTGACGAACTGAGGGATTATGGGAAATGTAGTCCGGAGAGACTGAGGGGTGCATGACACTCATTATATTTTTACATTTAATGTTTAATTCTATTTTACATGTATTGCTTTTGGGTGTGACTGGGACATAGAGTTCATAATTCCGTTTCACCTGTGATGGGAACGACAATAAATATGCTTCAATCCGTAACAGAACCTGGCATCTGCTGACTGGCTCCACATTCATGTCTGCTTTGTGCCGCCAGATAAAGTCTTTGTATTTCCAGTCCAGAAGTTTGCAGACACTCTGTCTGTGGAGGACTATGACACTAATGTCAGTGTAGTGTCAGTGTCAGCGTAAAGTTACATGGATAGTAGAGTCGTGTCATGTGACGCAATGACATTTTTATAAACTGCATTTCATCATTTAGGTCTAGAAATGGGGTCATAAATGCTTAAATATAATATGGGACCTATTATTGACGTGTTTGAGTTGATAAACGTGTTGAAACAAACAAAAAATACACCTTTAAAATGTTTTGGTTTTTTTTCTCGACTGAATAAATCAACCTTTTGTAAATGAGGTCACATGTTCACACATTCACACCCTGTCCTGTAACGAACACAGGACGTTCAGTATGTGTCATTTAGGGACTTTGTGAGTTAAAGTGAAGGACAAAGCACTGTAAGAGACTTTACACGTCTTTTAAAGGTTTCTTTTGGGTTAATGTGAGACTGGACACACTTCAGAGCAACGACTGCACTATTCTGGGATGCCTTGCAGTTCCTGGTTCTGATTTGGCAACATGAAGGTTCCTTGAAGCACCATATCATGTACTTTTTACAGATTTCCTCGTGTGACCAAGACCACTACCAAACCTGTTACCATCATGGGTCAGAACATTGAGGTGTTGGACATGTACAAATACCTGGGTGTCCTGCTTGACAGAGGCTACATATAAGAAGGGGATGAGCAGACTCTTTTGCGAAAGCTCAGGTCCTTCAATAGGTCCATCTTCTACCAGTCTGCTGTTGGCAGCGCTGTCTTCTTCAGCAGTCTGCTGGGGAGGCTGCATCAAAGGTGGAGATGCCAAGAAGGTCAACAAACTATCCAGAAGGCCGGCTCTGTTCTTGGATGCTCAGTGGAGGGTTTTGATGTGTGGGATTCTCAACAAACTGACCACTATCCTGGAAAACACATCTGACCCCTCCACGACTTACTGGTCAGACAGCGGAGCACTTTCAGCAGCAGATTCATTCCGCTCCACTGTAGCCGTACAGGAGGTTGTTCCTACCAAGAGTGATCAGAGTGTCCGTCTCCTCTTCACTGTGTCGGACATTATCACACACTGACCACTAACAGGACAGACTCACTGAATACGGCTGGACATTACTCTTCTATCCAATCACTGCACTGACCCTTTATCTCACCGAGCCTTCATTTGTACTGTACTGTTACTATGGTTACCTGCATAATGTTTATGCAATTACAAACGTAATACTCATAACACACTCTCACTTACTTATAGACACAAAAACACTGCTTTTAGTAAAAGTATTCATTGTTTTTTTTTTTATTCGTTTTCATTTTAAGGCAATCCATTACAAATTTCACAAAAACCACTGGAATGACGACAGCAATGCTTGACGCTCAGTTTTGGAGAAGGACTGCTCACCATGCATAACCACTGAGCTCTAAAGAGCTGAAGTCCAGAAAAGAGCACAGGAAAAGGAAAACAAAGCCAAAAGGAGGAGACGTTGCATTATCATGCTGGAGGTTCCATCCATTGCTTACTGAGCCTGGGCTGCAGGGCTAGACGTGAGGAGACGCGGCATCCACGAGGACGTTCTGTTAGATGCTTCGGCACCAGCATGCACTTAGAGAGCAAGCATTGGCACTTTAGGGCTGAATACGAACCTGTGACTACATGCTTCTGTGAGTGGGGTATTTTTCAGCTCTGCTTTCCTTCCGGAGGGACGTTGTGTGACTCAGTCATGTCCTGGTGAAGATGAAAATGGATTCTATGCCACCTTGACTTTACAAATTGAATCCAGCAGTGATTCCTTGGCTGTAGCAGAAGCTGCATTAATGCGTTTGCATTGTTGGTGTTATGAACAAAATGACCCTTTTCCATTGATTTCAATGCAAATATATAATTAATACTATATTAGTGTCAACAAATTGTCAACGCAATTAGTTGTTGACAATTGAAGAAGCAGACAACAGTGTAAACATGTGACAGCCAGTAAGAACAGCCAGTAGCAGTGATTCTCTCAGGGTGTCTCCATCTACAAGTATTTTATTGACATAAGGTTGTTGTCCCTTCATCTGTCCCTACTTCCATTTTTTAATGTAAATGTACATATAGACCCACTGTCCTCCACATTTAACCCCCCCCCTCCCCCACTCAGAAACGGTAGTGAGGTCACACATTATGGCACAGTGAGCACACATGCCCAGAGCGGTGGGCAGCCCTATCCACAGCACCAGTCACGTCCTGCCAGTTCGGGGAATCAAACCAGCAACCTTCCAGTTACGAGGCTGCCCCTGTTCACTACTCCATATCCCCAAATCTGTATCTGTATGCAGGTCCTGTAACCTTTAGACCAATTCTGTGGGGTGTTTTTTGTAGTTTGATCTACTTTTCTTCAACAAAAAATTAGAAAAAGTATTTATAGGAGACAGTCACACATACCTGATATTGTTCTTTTCAGGAGATCCTAGACTACTCAAGGTTCTCCTCAGAAATTGAGATGTAAAAATTAAGAGAGTTACGATTTGACCCTTTTTTTATGAAAAATTACCTAAAATTTTTTGCTTATTAGTAGAAAAAATGAGATGCTTTACATCCCAGAACTCCTGTCGGGAATTGATCGTTGAGTGTTTTTGCTGTGAATGCAATAATTTTGCTGAATTATTATGATTTAAATGAAGACTTTAAACTGGGATTTAATTCAGTTGGAAACGAGTGAATTTCAGCAGGATTACTTGCTGATAGTTCATCACACAACGATGGTTAGATAGGGTTTGATAAGTCGGTAATGTTCCAAGAGTGGACTTTCTTTCATGAATACATTCCTAGAACAACCTTTCCTTCAGACCTGGTTCTGTTGTGGATCTGTAAGTTCATCAGCGCAGCCATTTTAATGACTGAAGTCTTGAGCTACAGATCATGAAGAATCCAGGAGGCTATTCTGGTGTGGAGAGAACTATTTTTAAACACCTCATTTTTAAGTTTTTCTTGCTGATAGAAAATTTAAACTGGGTTGTTTCTCCTCCATCTTGCTCATCGTCAGTGAGACTGACTGAAGCCTGTCCCTGTCAAATGGAACCAGGTGTTGGTTCCTCTTGTCCGTCCATGCATTGAAATCAGTTGCAGGGTACATTTTTGAACAAATACCAAAAAGTTATTGAACATATGCTTATAGTTCTGAAACTTTATGGGCCTCCAGAAGTGGTACGACTCGGCATGTCAACTTACACAATATAAACCATTGAACGTAGAACAGTGACTCCTCCAAACGAAGTCTAAAACCCCACTGAATCTAAAATGACCGTACGTTACTACTAAACACAAGATTCGGAAACGGACAAAACTAGTCCAACAAAACAAAACAAAACAAATGCACTGGTTTCATCAGAACTCATGGAAAACAGCACATTCAGGTCATACATTTCTCTGGTACAGATTTTTCCAAAATAATGTGTGACTGCTTAGAAACACCTGACCAAGTTAGTAAAAATAAACAAATCATAAAATACAATAAATACGTAAATAAATAAACGCACGTCAGCTAATCTGTCCATTCAAAACTTACGCTCTAGACTAAACTTTGGGCTACACTTTCTGAGGTCGTTTTTAACATGCATATCCTTATTAAGCATTCATGACATCAATTATTGCCAACCAATTAATAGCAGAAATCATTCATAAAATCCATTACAAAGGATAATAACTTCATCACGTCAAACCCACGGGTCACTGTACCAAACAGACCTTTGAAATGCGTGGTATCAAAAGCTTTCCTGGAGTCTATGAAGCCATAATCATGTGTAATTGGAAAATACACTGAAGATGATAAAACCACGACACAAACTGAATCGTTCTCGCTTCTCATAACCTCTTAAATCACAGTTACTTTCATCGTCTTTGTCCTCCGTGTCTCGTGATAAACAAACGCAGCCTTTCTCTCGTCCAGCTTCATGTAGACGTTGTAGATCTTCAATAATAGAAGAGTGGACACTCTTTCATTAAGATGTTGAGGAATTGGGGTGAATTTTACAGCGTAGTTGGGCAAACACAAAAGCAACTGAGTTATGCTCTCTCTCTCTCTCTCTCTCTCTCTCTCTCTCTCTCTCTCTCTCTTTCCTTCCCTCCTTTGATCTGTCACTAACTGTGAAATATGCTGATGTTCCGTATCAGTGAGCACTACTGTTCCACTCGTTCAGTGCTTTAAGGGTCTCCGTGTCCTCCACAGTTTAAATGACACCTGCTGTGAAAGAGAACCAGAAGAAAAAGAGCAAACTGGCCTCTGAACCCACTTGATTTGTTTCACGTGAATAAAACGTGAAATCTCTTCTTGACTTGACCTGCTTTTCTTTTAATTGTGTTGATATAATATCCAAACGTGTGCTTAGTCACCATGGTCACCATGTCCAGTGTCAAACATCAGCTAAAAGCGGAGAAGAAGTGTGTTCTATGGTGTGATGGAGCTCCATCCAATACCTTTGGTAGGAGTTGGAGTGGTGGTTGTGATCCAGAACGTATTATCCATCATCTCACTAAGGCTGTGGACTAAATGCAAAGGAATCCTTCCATGAACATCTAGTGTAGAGCCTTCCTAGAAGAGCAGAGGCTAAACTTCTCATTAATGCCCTTGATTTATGAAGAAACACTGAATTCACACATTTCTACAAACCTTTGGACATGTAGAATAAATCTGCATCATCTGGAAACTTTACATTTGGATCAAATCAATTCAGCAGCCTTTTCTCAAAGTGGTTCTAGATGTTCTGCATCACTGGTTTACTGGTTTTGTGCTGGTTTGAAGAAGACGAGAGTGTTAAGAAAATAGTTGTGCTTCTCTTTTGGACTCGGTCCGTAGGTTTCGTTAAATGATTATTTGAAAGCGAAAGACATCATCGTTTCACCTGGGAATCAGTGTATCAACGCCACTTTTCAAAGAACTTGACCAAATGTCTACACTCTGCATATACAATACAGTAGATACACTGTACGACTGGATATTCTGTCATGCTTTAGAATAGAAAAGCTTAGAGCTAAAAAACTAAAGATGGGATACCACCATGAAAAATATTACTCCTAATTCACCATATATATATATATATTCACCCTGCAGAAACGCAATCCCCCAAATATATCTACAAACAAATCACTAATGGATCATCACACTGTATCAAATCTCTGTCCAAAGCAGGGTGCACTCTTAAAAAACGAAGGTCCTTAGTGGTTCTTGGCTTAGACGTGCAGTTTTAGGAGATTTTAAAATTGGTACAGAACCTAAACTAACTCATTCACAGCAATTAAACAAAAAAGTTCATAGTTTTTTTTTTAAGTTTTCTAATAAAATAAATGAACACAAATATAAAAATAAAACATTTCACATTTAAAGTGAAATATTTCAAGCCTTTTTTGCTTTATTTTGATCAGTATTTTAATTTTAAAAGCAATAGCTCATAGAATATGATGATATTCAGAGTCGAGAGCTTTTTTTAATGGGTTTCATTTGTTCATGTGAAATATAAATGTACTCTCTCAAATCTAACGTGCTCTTGCTCAGACTAGCCTCGTCCTTGGACGGAACCGAGCGCACCGCCAGATACAACCTGCTCTAGTACGATTGCTGTTCTTATGTTTGACATAGCTGACAACAGTCTTCAGCCAATCAGAAGCTAGTAACTGGCTGGGGTTGCGTGTGCTGAGCTAGACTAATATTTACACAGTCTGAACTCTAATTTACTTAAATGTGCAAAATTCTAATATATATATATAATCCATACTCTGCAGGAACTACAAAGGCCCAGCTGTTTCAAGGCCTGATGACATGGCTGACATCAAAGACTTTTAACTTTTAATTATTATCTTTACTAACCTTAAAAATGCTTCTTTTACAAGCTCCTTTAGGGTCATCGGGTAGAACTGGACTGACCACAGGGCCTGCGCCAAGCAACTAACCACTACTGTATTCTTAAAACTTATCGTGATGAAGGTTTTTCTTCTTACATGCGTGGAGTTTCTGGTAGAACGTTATGAAAATGGCTATAATTAAGAAACACACTTTAAAAGCACTTCTTGTTTAGCCAAAGAACATCGTAGGATCTTTAGTTTTTAAGAGTGTATGATTATAATCCGATCATTCGACATCGTACTGCTCGATCCCTTTTGCTCAGCATTTAGATCCCTGCTCTGCTAGTCTGGACACATCGTTACTGTTTTCCAAACCCAGCCTGATTCTACTCTAATGTGAGTTTAAAAACAGGAAGAAGGAAAAATAAAAAAAGAAATGAGGCTATTGCCTCTGGAGATCCTCTCTTATTCAGGGCACACAGACTTATACAAATACGTGTGTAACAAGCCTCAAAGTCTGTGTGGCAGGTAAGTCCGAATCCGGGAAATAAAACCATGCCCGTAAGAGCAGCCTTGTCTAATCCAAAGCATACATACGTTATATACCGACCGTGTATGAGGTGAAATTTAATTCACTGCCTGCCGAAGTCCACGCCACTGGTTAACTCAACTGGATATCAAAGAGTCTCCAGTGGGGAGAAGAGGGCCGTTGTCTGTCTCCAAACAAGTAAACCCCAGTGGAGCTGAATTGGGAAGTGAAAGAGATCCAGACAGAGAGAAACAAAGCCGGTGGCCGAGGCCTGTCTCATCATCTCTGGACCAGGCCTGTGTAAACTCATATGGTGGACGTTGGGCTAAGGCCAGCCTCTGGGCTGCATTCTGGTGGAGTCTGGTTAGGTTTGATGCCTCGGGATTTCATGTAAGAGATTAACTGGTCAGGGATCTCTGCCAGGACGTCCTTGGCCAGCCGAGCCATGCTGAGAACGTGGTTCCCCGTCCGGTCCATGTAGTCCCGAAATGGCACAAACTATAAACAAAATGGAGAGTTAAAATGTGGAGCTGACATTCAGAGTAATCTGATGTAAAATACAAGTCAGAGTTACATTTACGTTTACATTTACGGTGTTTATCAGACGCCCTTTTCCAGACCGACTTACAAAAGTGCTTTGCTGTTCACTCGGAATATCCTTAGCTAGTAGACGAGGCTAGAATCTAGAGGTTCCTCACACTTAGATCCTGCTGAACACAAATGTCTTTATGGAGTTAAATACTCCTGAAACAGGTGAGTCTTCAGTCTGCGTTTGAAGACAGTGAGGGACTCAGCTGTTCGGACTCCCAGGAGAAGTTCATTCCACCATTTTGGTGCCAGAACAGAAAAGGGTCTGGATGCATGTCTTCCTGGTGTTTTGAGGGACGGTGGGTCAAGCCGAGCTGTACTTGAAGCTCGAAGCTTTTACACAAACAGTTATTTTTTTTACATATATGAACATATGAACATCTGATCTTCATTGTAACTGCAGAGATGGAGGTGATTTAACTAAAAATGAAACTGAAAAAACATCATTTGTAAAATGCAAAAGTGAGGAAACCCAACCATCTCAACATCGACTGGAAGAACGACGTTCCCACTCCATGTGGAATTCTTTCAGCTCTGTGATGTTTCAACGTCAGTCTTTGTGCAGACGCTCTTCCGTTCTCCTCAAACCCCCCTCTGATACAGTAAAGATCTCATAGTGGTTTCTATGATGGAGAGATCTCCACACCCTGCTGCAGCAGAGCAGCTCCAAACCATCATACTTCCACCACCATGATTCACAGCTGCTATTTAACACTGTATCCTGTCCAAAGCACATTGTTCCAGAAGTTCTGCTTTTTGTCTAGAGGTTCTCTAGTAAATTTAAGTCCTCCTCTAATGCTTTTTTACAGCAAGGGTTTCCTCCTTAAACTCCTCCCACCTCTCATCGTCTGATTCTAATTTTAGGATTTTAATTGGAAGTAATAATAAATGTTGGGGTGTTCTAACTTTTGTGCTCACAGGAAAGATGTATTTTTAAATGTGGTTTTACAAATAATTTTACTTAAAATATTAAAAATATATATTTAGTTATATAGCCACCCCCAATAAATAAATAAACAAACAAAAAAACAAACAAACAAACAAACAAATCTTAAAATGAAGATCAAATGTCCACATGCTTAAATATGTTAAAAAAAGACATTTCTTGGGGTTGTCCTAACTTATTAACACGATTATATGTAGTATTTAAAAAAAGGTTCTTTGACTTAATAATTAAACCTGGTGTTACAGAGAGATGTTTTGAAGGGTTTCCACCAAAATCTTTTTAACATTCAGTTTGTTCATCGATTTGTCATCAAAATGAAGAGAAAACAGTGAAGAATCACAGTGTTTCTGACGTTTGTCAGCAGGTTCGAACAGTTCGATTAAATCAGTAACAAAATCTATTTACTAGATAAAGACAAAATCAGCTGCTTTCCAATCCAGAGTCAGTGAATCAGCTAATTAACTGACCCTCAGTGAGTTGATGTGAGTTGCATGTTAGAGCACAGAAATATGGACGTCCTCCAGGACCTTCTATAGTTCTGCTCTTAATGCAGTTGTTCAGTGATCTACAATATTTAACACCACATGGTGTTCTGTGACATAATGAATCATTAACATACCATCACATTTCCACCCATAACACCACCTATTTATTAACCCATTAAACACACAGAAAGGACACGACAGACAACGAGAAGCAGTGAGTATATTTTTGCCTGCTGAAGGCATCTGTCTATCTTCTGCACTCTTTCCACTCGAGCTTCTTCAGTATGTTATTCATGATGTGCCACAAAAATGTAGGGCACTGAATGTAACAGTCAGAAAAAAAAAATCTGTGCACATCCATCTTCATCATGAATGTTTCATAACGAGGACAGGAATTCACCGACCACTGACCGGTCTTTATTACCACGTTTTCTGTTTTTGGAAAGAAATTATGAATCTGATTTAAATCTATTTCATACATTTATTATTATTATTATTATTATTATTATTATTATTATTATTATTATTATTATTATTATTTCGATTTGCACAACCTTGGACAAAATTTTGACCACATTTTGTCCTTTATCTAATTCAGAAGCAGTAAAAAAGGCTCTTTAGCCAATCACACTTAAGTATTAGTTATTCTGTTATTCATATCATAAATAAATAATGATAATAATTCATTAATGTGATTTGATAACCTGTTGAAAACCCAAAGCACAGCAAAGGCCCTGATTCTTTAAACCTTTTATAAGATTACGCTGATAAAACAGGCAAATCCAAACCCACATATGAGAGCCGAGGAACCACGTGTAGATTTGTAGGAAAGGCCTGTTTCGAGAAGCATGAAACTGTGAAGCATGAGGGGGCTTTAGGGTTGTGCTGTCACTGGTGACCAGGGCTGGAAGTTGGGGTTGGATGGAGAGTTCTTAAGTGTTCTGTTTGTTCAGTTGACCAGTGGTCTGTGAATTCCTTCAGTGTGGTGGAGCACATCCATAGCGGCACACTGGGGACTGTTCTGGTCCACCTGATGGTCAGTCCATCCCACTGGTAATACTGCATGGGTAGAGGACACTTTCTTGAAATATTCTAATGATCAGATCTTCTTATTTTGGGTGACACGGTGACTTATGTGCCACATTTATTTTCTTTTGCATTAATTTATCAAATCTGATATTTCAAGCTTCTTCTAATTTAATTTTAATTCTGTCTGATTAGTAATTTAGTCAAATTTGAAATTAAATATTAAAATAATCTCAGATTCTGGATTTATGTTTTTCTGTGAAACAGAAATGATATGAAATATGATTCTTTACATATAATCAATATATAATATGACAGTTTAACTTTTTGTGTGAATTTATGGACAGAAATGAACTTTTTCAAAATATTCAGATTTTTTGAGATGCTCTAGTAGATGTTCTGCAAAGAAGACTTACACAACAAAAATCTTTCTGTGTCTTTAGAAATGCATACATTTTCATTAATAATAATAAAAAATAATGAATAAGTAAACAAATAATTGGCCAAAGGTTTCTAAATGAATGAGACTGTCTATCAATAATTAAATTTTTGTTTGCTTACACTGAACAGCTTTGAATGAAGTGAATTCAGTGCTTTGCCTTTGCAGTGAAGCCATGTATACAGTTCCAATTCATTATGCTAACATATTCATACGGCATCAAACTGGTGTCATTTAATAGTCACTAAGGGCTCATATAGAAGTTCTATGAATAACTGAATTCAATTATTCCTTTTTTTTTCTTCAACCCAGTTAAAAGTTATCACTTTGAAGTTTTTTATGACCTGTCATTTGGAGTTTCTTCTGTTCCTGTTGTCTGTTCTATACATTCTGCAGGTTCAGCCTCAGACAATCTTTAAATGTGTTGTTTTGAGGCTGATGGTCACTTATTCTTTAGGGAACCTTACTTATTAAGGGCATGTTCGGTGCGCTTTGTCGAACCTGAGCAGTTCATAGAACCGATTTGTGATTGTCCTGAAATCATGGGTCTGCGGTTCTCCTCTAGTTCCCCTCCCAGTGCCACATGTAGGGTGGTATGATTGGTGTTGGAGCCCGTATGCACCTTTTGGTGAACAATGTAGATGATTGACTTTTTCAAAGCAACCTTCGAGTTCACGTGACAGTAATGAAAGTATCACTCATTTCTTTATAATCATGTGTGAGAGTAAAAATATGCTGAAATTAAAGAAATGAGACACAGCGATTTTTGTTTAACTTTATCTATAAAATTGTCTTATTAATGGGATATTGGCTCACGTCCTTTAGTCCCTGCACAGCCAGACACAACATCATTGTTAAATTAATGATGACAAAACAATCATAAGTCTGATCCATAATGACAGCGTCGCAGCCTACAGAGAGGAGATCAGCCTCCTGAAACACTGGTGACAGGAAAACAACATCTCTCTAAATGTCAGCAATGCCAACGAGATGATTATGGACTTCAGGAAGTAGGAGAAAGAGCACTACCCTGTGTCCATCAAGGAGACCACTGTGGAAAGGGTCAGCAGCATCAAGTTCCTCTGTGTTTACATCTCAGAGGAGGCTGACATAAACAGAACACACCACACAGGTGGTGAAGAAGGCACAGCAGCACCTCTTCTACCTCAGGGGGCTAAAGAGGTTTGGTCTGAATCCCAGCATCCTGAGGACGTTCTACACCTGCACAGTGGTGAGTATCCTGACAGGCTTCATCACTACCTGGTACGTGAACTGCACCACTCTCGAGAGGTTCTGCAGATGGTGGTGCGCACTGCCCAGCACATCACCTACAATGAAACTGAAACACCTGGTTTTAGAGCACAATAATTGATTATTATTGTGAACTAGGGCCTCCTTTTGCGGCCAATACACTGTCAGTTCGTCTTGTGAAGGACATTTTTTGGATACAATCCAGGTTAACACCCAAACATCCCTTTCAGACAGCGTCCTCTTGTGTCCACAGTTAATCCTGTTGGATGTGGTTGGTTCTTCTTGGTGGTGCTGACGTTACCCTGGATACCGTGGCTCTTGATACATAACAAAGACTTGCTGTCTTGGTCACAGATGCGTCAGCAAGACGTGCACCAACAATGTGTCCTCTTTTGAACTCTGGTATGTCCCCCATAATGTTGTGTTCATTGCAGTATTTTGAGCAAAACTGTGCTCTTACCTGCTAATTGAACCTTCACTCTCTGCTCTTACTGGTGCAATTAATGAAGACTGACCACCAGGCTGCTCCAATTTAGCCATGAAACCTCCCCACACTACAATGACAGCTGTTTCAGTTTCATTGTCCAACCCCTGTAGGTTCAGCTTCCAAACCTTCTAGATATATACAGAATGATTATGACTTACTTCACCCACCCAAGCACTTCCTGTTCTCGAAGCTACCCAGTGGTAGGAGGTATTGAATTATCAGAACCTGAACCAGCTGGTTCTGAGACAGCTTCTTCCCCCAGGCCAACAGGTTGCTAAACAGCCCAGTGTTCCAGTCCATAGCCAATCACAACCCATCTCACCTGCCTCATCACCCCTTCATACCACATAAACTCTTTCTGCACTTTAGAATAGAAATTTACTTTACTCACTACTGGAGCAGCAACAAGCTGCTCAGTTACACCTCACCCACCAAAGACCCTCCCACTGCACCACTGCCCAGACTGGTGGGCAGCCCTTCATGGTGTCTGGGGAGCAGCTGCCTTGCTCAAGGGATTCGAACCAGCAACCTCCCAGATACAAGGCTGGTTCCCCAAACACCAGCCCCCAGCTGCCCCCACATTTTATTCTATACCCATGCAGATGGAAATAGAATGCAATGATCAATTTTAGTTTCTATGTACATAGTACCTCCACAGTGTAAAAATGTGTGTACAATATTTGTACAGTGTATATTAATGTATATATTCTCTATATTACATATATTTTTATACATCTTTTCTACTTTTGTGAGGGACGTCTTACACCTGTGCAATGTGACGTGACAAGAAACTGTCTGATTTGAAATGAAATGGGATTCATTCAGCCAGCAGTGAAGAAACAGTGTCAGAAAACTACCTGCACAATGTCTCTTTCTGCCAACTTCCCTCTGGAGGATATTCTGATGTCATCACCATCCAGCTCCACCATGGCTGAGAAGAAAGGGTAATATGTCATCAGCCCTTTGGCCAATAAAAAACATCTTCCACCAATTGCATTCATGACATGCACATCATCATCTCTGCTGGAACGTAATGAAAGTTCCAATGTGAGCACAGTAGGCAGATGGTGTTACATGCTCATTACCTTCAACAGCTGTGAACGCTGAGCAAAATCCAGCAGGTTGACATCTGCTTATTAGCCAAAGACCTCAAACCTCCTCAATTATCTGATTCCTAACCTAAAAAATGCTCTTTATTTGCCTCCGGTAGAATTTTTAAAACACGGTTTTAAGGATCAAGAGAGGATCTTAACTCTATGACTTGCTGAATTTAGCTTGAGGGGATGCTTGATCTTGAACGGAGACTGAATGAAATACCAGTCTTACCATCAAACTCAGCTTGTCCGACTCCAACAATGATGATGGACATGGGTAGCTTTGCAGCCTGGAATGCAAAGAAAAGAGACAGGAATAAAGTGTGATATTGAAAACTTACTGTGAATGAATGTGAAACTCTCACTGTTAGGTGGTGAGAATGCTGGTTAATGTGGAGAACAGTTCTCAGCCCTGTCCTGGAGGCACCCCTACCCTGCATATGTTGTGTTTTCCCTGCTCCTATTACACCTGATTCAACTATCAGCTTATTAAAAAGCCCTGCAGAGTTAACACACATAGAGCAGGGGTGCCTCCAGTACCAGGGTTTGTAGGTTTAATGATCACTTATTAAACCACTTTGTTCTCCTCCTTTCACCCTGATCTTCAACGATCAGGACCCCACAGGACCACCACAGAGCAGATATGATGTGGGTGGTGGGTCATTCTCAGCACTGCACTCACACTGACATGGTGGTGGTGTGTTAGTGTGTGTTGCGCTGGTACGAGTGGATCAGACACAGCAGTGCTGCTGGAGTGTTTAAACACTGTGTCCACTCACTGTCCACTCTATCAGACACTCCTACCGAGTGTCTCCACCTTGTAGATGTAAAGTCAGAGACAGAAGCTCATCTGTTTCTGCACAGTTTGTGTCGGTCGTCCTCTAGTCCTTCATCAGTGCTCACAGGACGCTGCCCACAGGACGCTGCCGGCTGGACATTTCTGGTCGGTGGACTGTTCTCGGTCCAGCAGTGACACTGAGGGGTTTAAACACTCCAGCAGCACTGCTGTGTCTGATCCACTCGTACCAGCAACACACACTAACACACCACCACCATGTCAGTGTGACTGCAGTGCTGAGAATGCTCTGTGGAGCAGTGGAACTGTGTTCTACAGAATGATGGAGCTTTTGGGATGAGATGGGGAGCTGGGGATTAGGTAGGAAGGTAAACAACCAACATTCTGTCCTCACTGTAGTTGCTGAATGCAGTCAAACTTTTGTACAAATTATAATATAAAGGATTATAAATTGTTTTAATTTTGATTCATTGCTGATCAATGTGTTTCTATGTTATGGGTTGAAAACGTGTACAACAACCACGACAATCTCTTCTTTTTTAAACAAACAATAACATAAAAATCTGATTTGCAATGCTGGTCTAACACTTGGGAAACAAAACTTGAGGCCTAATAAGAGCATCTCTCTTCTGCAATAAATCTGCGTTATGGAAGTTGGCTGTGTCACTACAGTGATTTGGTGAGTCATGTATTATTCAGCCTGTGTCTGAATGCTGTGTCTGTACCCAATGTGATGCTTAACAGCCACAGCAGTTTCCCCATTAAAATGAAGCAAAAGTGTGTGTCATTGCTTGGCCACCTAAGTGACAAACTTCCCAGTGGCTCAGAGACAACAACCTTCTGGATTGAGAAATATTACAGGGCTGAAAAATAAATATGAGCGTTGTTCCAAAGGAACGCCTCTCAGGACAAAGACACCCTCGATGAATAAAACATTGTTCTGTTTTGATGAGACAAACATAAAATCAAAATACATTAAGCTAATAAGAAGGACTGAATTTAGCATTTCATTAATTCATCCATATAGAAATAACTTGGAAAATCTAAATATATAGCATTACCCACTGAAAATACCCACCACAGTGCACCATGTAAACCTCAGGCCTAAACGTGGCTTGTCTAGAGGTTTCTGATACAATGTGATGTAGCAATCAATATTTTTGTACACATACCTATTTCTGCACATATATTTCTATTTCGCCAAATGCACCTAAGACAACCTTTCATGTGCATGAAGAAGAATGGAGAAAACCATGCCACAGAAAAAAAAATAAACACAACAGCATAATGTCATATTTTACTAATGGTTAGATTTAGATTAGGTTTAGGTGAAGGTGTGCATGTGAATATAAAAAGGTCAAAATTCATTTAACGATTAGAACTCAAGGCCAGTTTTCAGTCGTAGTCTGATCCTGAGTTATGAAGCCTTGACTTCAGCATGTAACTGCAGATCTTGGGTTCTAAGGGAAAATATATTAGTACAGTATTGGACTGTAATCTCCAGAAGCCAGCTTTGGACACCAGTCACACATCAACAACATATCTTACACAATCTATTGGGGGAGTAAAGCTGTGTCCAAAACGGTGCCCTGTTCTGGGGTAGGCCATTTAGGAGTGCACTGTAAGAATCTCATTTCTCCATTCACCACCTTACTGAACTCTGTTTCTTCTATCTAATTCTCTGGATTTCCACAGGCAGTAGATAGAACACAGGTTTGGAAACACCTGAAGAGTTTTTGTTGCCATATAAGAACTATGAAAAGAAGCAATTACAACAGGTTTTGCTTGTATTTGAAGAAAGAAAAGAAAGAGGGAAGCCAGCAGGTAGCTGTGCTGGGCAAAAAGCTTTAGATGATGAATGAAAGCACTCCTTGGAGATGTTCCACCATGGTTATCACCTGTAGACTAAAAGTAAAACATTTCAAGAGGCAGGGGAGACAGAAACACTTTCCTGTAAGACCTGGGGACGAGTATACAGGTCTTTCTGCAGTGCTGCCTTCTTTTGAACTTGCTAAGATCTAGATTGGTAGCTTAGAAATGTGAAGTTCATTAGAATGGATGAGATGTAAAGCTTGCACAACCTACAAAAGGAGGCACAAATTAGAGAGAGCCCGTAACCTCGGTGTACTAATAGACTCTGATCTCAGTTTTAGCAGTCGTGTCAAAGCAGTCACCGCATCAGCCTCCATCACCTTAAGAACATTAAGAAGATCAGAGATTACTGTCTAAACCAGACCTGGAGAAACTGGTCCATGTCTTTATCTTCAGCAGGATTGATTACTGTAACAGTCTCCTAAATGCTCTTCATCTTCAGCTAATTCAGAAATCAGGTTCTCACCAGGGTTCTAAACAGGGTTTAGGGTTCTCGCCAGGACTAAAATAAGAAAACACCTCATTCCCATATTTATCCCCACACTGGTTACCAGTCTGTTTCAGAATACAGTTAAAGTTCTATTGCTGGTCTATAAGTATCTAAATGGCTCAGCACCAGCATATGTATCTGATATGATGCAGAGAATCGAGCTGAACAGAAGTCTCAGATCATTAGGAACGAGTCAGTTAGTCCTGCCTAAGGACTAAACATGGAGAAGCAGAGTTTCGTTACTCTGGAATCATTTAAATGGAATCAGTGGACCGAGGACACTAGAAGAGACCTGGACACTGGACACTCTTAAATCCATGCTAAAAATGTTCATCTCTGCCCCGAGTGGCGTAGCGGGCTAAGGCGCTACCACTATGATCCTGGTCGCTGGTTTGAATCCAGGTTCCAGAGGGAGAGAACTTGGCTTGCTCTCCCTCGGGGGGTGGGTAGATGGCGCTCTTCATCACATCACATAAGTGTGCTGCTGGTTGATGCAGGTCCATTGTGTCAGATCTGGGGATCCAGCGTTCTCCTCCAAGCGTGATGGCTGCCTGGCAACCATACAAATGGTGGTAGTTCGAAAAGAGGCGGTAGGCTATCGTCACAAACAAGGCTATCGAAACAATCTTTGCCCCTGGCGTCGAGTGCAGGGCATGTAATGTGGGAGGCTACTTAAGGGGACGGGTAATTAGCAGGGGCGAAAAATTTGAAAAATGTTTAAACACTGTTAACTCCATCCAGGCATTTCTCTCATTCTTTTATCTTCATTTTAATTTCTTTAAAATACACTGTCTGTTTAATTGTATTGCTTTTTAATAATTCATTTTATACTATTTCATTTCTTAATGATTTTCAAATGTGTTTTAGCTTTTATTGATTTCATGTCTTTTTATCTTATCACTTGATTGATCCAAAGTCCTCTCTAATGATGGTCTAATCATTTGCAGCTGATTCTAATTTTTCATTTTCAGAGGCAATAACCTTTCCTCACAAGAAAATTGCATTTCTAATGATTACATTTTATAAATGATGATTTGTATGGGTTGTATGTGTTTATTAATATCACCTTCATTTCTAAATACAGTTAAAATGAAGATCAAATGTCCATATATTTAAATATGTTAAAAAAAGACAAAGGTTTTCACGAGCTGTCCTAATTTTTTCTCATGACTGTGTGTCTGAGAACAATTAGTAATGCTGAAAAATGCATTTTATTACACCCTGAAATAGAACGCCCACATGCACATGAAGTTTGTACAGCAATGGAAATGTTCACACCCATAGACACACACCATCCACCCCCTTCACCCATAATGATAAGTTCAACCACAGATGTCTGGAGGACATAATCAAGCCTTTCCAACAATTTGAACATTAATTAAAGCTGTTCAAAGTTTGTATCTAATCAGTTTTAGGTTTGCTTTAGGCAGTGGACCAAATGACTCAAGAGTTACATAAGAGCAGTAATAATAGTGATGACACTGAGAAAATGCAGATCAAAATATATGCAAAAAAGATGGTGCAGAGACCTGCTGCTGTGTAGTAGTGCAGGAGTTACACCGATAGTCTGAGAACTATTTCCAAAATAGCTGACAAAAAAACACATATGAGGATGAAATTAGGTCAGCATTCTTCATAAAGCTCTCGGGAGACAGAGGCAGTCACACAGAGAAGAAAATAGAGTTTGGAAAATGAAAAAATGTACACACACACACACACACACACACACACACACACACACACACACACACACACACACACATGCAAATCAGAACCTTTTACAGCTCTTGCTACCACAAATCAGCCACTCTCATTCCACCATCTCATTTATATGGAAGCAAGAGAAACATATATTTACATAAATTTACTATCAACATACAGTAGAGTTTGGTTTAATACAGAGTCCATCAAAACTCAGTGTTTAAGCGGTGGTCTGGTGGTTCACTAACCAAACTTGTGACTGGAAGGTCGTGGCTTTGAGCAAGACACTTAACTCCCCAACTGTGATACATACACACTACAGAATTCACACACTAGGGGGTAGTGAGCACACATGCCTGGAGTAGTGGGTGCCAATGATTGGGCTGCCCATTGCTCCAGTGCTGTTCATGTACACACTGCTCCCTCACTATTAAATGCAGAGGACAAACTTCCCTGTGTCCTCAGTGGGTCTAAGAGACAATCCTGTAATGTGATTGCGGTCTCTGTCTACATTGCTCTGAGGGCAGTCACTGTATGTGAGTGGATACACTCTGTTACAGCAAAGCTGCAGACACAGCACCGTGAGGCTCTCATGATCATTTCTGGGGACCTTAATCACACTTCTTTGGACTCTACTTTAGCTACCTTTCACCAGATTGTGGACTGTCCAAAAAGGAACAAGATGACAATGTCAAATGTGAAGGCAGCATACAGCATCACCTACCCCCAACTCCCCTTGTCCACACTGGGGAAGTCGGATCACAACCTGGTACATGTACAGCCAAAGAACACCCCCTGGTACAAAGGCAGCCTGCAACCACCAGATCCATCAGATTTGGAAGATACCCTCAGGGACTGCTAGGACACTACCGATTTGGATGTGCTGCTTAGTCCACACTGTAAGGACATAGAGGGGATGACACACTGTCTGACAGATTTTCTCTTCTGTTCAGACATAGTCTCCCCCACTAAGACTGTATGTTGTTCCAACAACAAGCCATGGGTAATACAGGAATTTGAAGCTGTCCTCAACAGGAACAAGGCCGCTTTCTGGAGCAGGAACAGGGAAGTAGGTGACACTGGAGAAAGCTGGAGAGGAACATCATCAGGGAGGTCTGAGAAAATGTGAAAACCATTACAGGCTATGACACGAAGACCACAGTTGTAGGGGGCACAGAAATTAGCAAATGCCTCAACCAGTTCACTGTGGACCAGGTCAGAGGTCAACTGAGGAAGCTTCATCCCAGGAAAGAAGCAGGCCCAGAAAATGTTTGTCCCCGATTGCTGAACACTTGTGCTGCTGAACTGGGTGAATCAATCCAACGCATCTTCAAACTAAATCTGTAGCTGGGGAGACTGTCTGTCCTCTGGAAGACATAATTTATAGTTCCAGTTCCCCAAAAGAACCGGCACTGTGAGCTGAATGACTTCCAACCAGTGGCACTCACTTCTGGCACAACATCTGATTAAGATGTTGGAGCAGCTCCTCCTCATTTGCTACATGCCCAGGATGGTCTGCAGCTAGCGTACCAGGCAGGTGTTGGTTTGGAAGATGCCATCCTCTAGCTGCTACACCAAGCCCACCTGCACCTGGACAAGACTGTACAACTACTCTCTTGGGGGTGGAAGAAGGGGTAACAAGAAGACAAAGGATGTGGTGGATGGGAAGGAGCACTAAGCGGTAACCTGACCATCACAACATCACAACAACTGGTCTATGAGCAATAATAGACAAGAGAAATAATGATGCTGATGTAATGATGCTGCTGGAATCTTAGGTTTCCTGAGGGAACCCTTCCAAATAGTAAACACACATGGGTTGTGTATTAATGTATAAAATTAGACAATAGTCGAACAAACTAAACATTGGGTGGAGTGTTTCGATTTGTTCCAAAGCTCCAGCCCAACCCTGCCAAAGAAAATGGTCTGTTCTGTAACAAACAGGGATGCCTTCTATCACTTCCTGTGTGTCGTTTGTACTCGCCGTAGTCAGACACCAATCAGCTTGAGCTAAGCCTCATATGACATATTGTTATATATCATTTTATACTGTTTTCTGGAGGGATCCTGGGTGTGTGAGATTTGGTTCATCAGTCTCTGCACACATAGGTTACCGAGTGTCCTCCATATGAATGCATGCACTGAACTATCTTGAGCAAGTGCATATATTTAGATCCCTAATAAACAATAATTCCACACATTATTCATGTGGTCACATGATAACAAATGAATTAAATCCAGTTTAATGCAGCATTTTTTTTATGTCAGATACAACACAACCCAATCCTTACTAATGGTTGTACCCTTATAATTCCTTCGAGAGGTTCCGTGCTTTTTAAGTGCAGGGTGATAAATCAGGAGCTGGTGCTGAATATATGACATGTGGGGCAGGAGGAAAAAAAAAAAAACTAGAGCAGGGCCGAGGCGAGGGAGGAAGACAGGAGTGTTTGGGTATTGGTACTGGCACAAATGAATTAGAGTGCAGTCACCGACTGCCACCTCGGCCTGTCAGGTCAGGAAATCCTGCTGCATAATTTAAACAGCAGCTGGCTAGACACACACACACACACACACACACACACACACACACACAGCTTCACACAGTAAAAGTGCTCAGTTTAATCTATTCAACATGAAGAGATGGTTGCAGGAAGTGAGGATTTTACTCACAGCTTGGGCTCTCAATTCGGTGGGGAATTATTTATATTTATTTCCAAAAATTCTGAAAAGCGTTCATCAAGTAATGGTTCTCAGATGAACACATATCATAGATTTCTTTTTAATGAACAGTTTTTTGTTCTGTAAATTTTTAGAATGAGGGGCATGAATAGGTGTTGTAGAGACCTCGGGCTTAGCCCAAGGCCTTTGTTTTTGTATGTTCACTATTTGTCCATTTCAGCTGGAAAGGAGTTATTTGTGAAACAAAAATCGGGTTCAGAACTGTCCAACTAAAAAAGAACAGTGGAAAAACATTGTCTTAAAGGAAGAAATGTGGTGATCTGTGAAAGAGCAACAGCAGAAGAACTCAGGGATCTGTTTAATAGTGCAAGTAAGAGCATTCCACACTCACTGTGAAGGGACCTGAAGGGACTGGGACAAAACAGCTGTGTATGCTTAAGAAAACCACTGATCACTGAATCTGATGTTCAGCTGCAGGGAGACGGAGAAGGGAAGCAGCAGAGGAGTTACCTTAGAACTTGCCACTGCTATTCAGATAAGTTACAAGGGCCTGATGGTCACAGAGGACGGCCATCTAGAAGGGACTCACCACAGCAAATGTAAGGAATGTATATATATATATATATATCCTTCAAATATTATATCTTTTCATAGACATTTGGTGCTTTGGGTCCAATTGTCTCATACTGACTGCTGGAGATTCAACATGGCACAAACTACACGGCAAAGATCTTGCTAATGATGTAAGAAATAGAATTGTTGCTCTCCACAAAGATGGCAAAGGCTATAAAAAGATCGCCAACACCCTGAAACTGAGCTACACATGGTGGCAACGGTCATATACTGCAGTTTTCCAGGACAGGTTCAGAACGGGCCTCGCCAGGGTCAAACAAAGAAGCTGATTCCACATGTTCAGTGTCTCATCCAGAGGTTGGACATATGAGTTTTGCCAGCATTGCTGCAGAGGTTGAAGAAGTGGGAGGTCAGCCTTATATTTTCTTATTTTGCATCCTGCATAACCAAACTCTGCATTTCATTCCATTAGAAAATAAAACACAAAAACTCAAAACAAAATGTTGCAAAAATGTAAAAATAATAAAAAGAAAAAGAATAAAAAGAAAAATCCTCTCCTCTTTTTACAGCACTGCTCATTTTTCCACTTATTTTTGGTTGAGTTTTCGTCTTTTGACCAAAAGATCAGAAACTGTATCTTAATTATCCATTATGTACCATTTTAGTCCAAATGAAAGAAAATAAACAGAATAATTCTACACCTGTGATAATTCATGTCAGATACATCTCCGCCATTTAATGAAGCTAACATTTAGATGAATAATTATTAACCTCCTTAAAATGCAGCTCAGACCACATTTTCTGGACAGCTGGTTTCAGATGTTCTAAGCTGCTCTTTGAATTGATGTTTTGATGATTGATTTTGGATGAGGCCCATAGCCAACATCCTAGGACCACTCTAGTGATTTAGGACAAGGCCTATACCTGGCGTGCCAATGCTGCATTAGCAAGTTTGGAAAAGGTCTACAGCCGGCACTCAAAGACTGCAGATGCATTGTGAGACAAAGCCTGTAGCCAGCACGCTAACGCTAAAGAAATGCAACACTAAGCAAATCGTCTACATATTATAAATGATTTCTGCTGTCACTGTCGATCAACATCAAGGCCAGCTCACTTAATGTTAAGCTCTTTGGGAGCAGCTTTCTCAAATGTGAGCCGCTCATGATTACACCAAGACAACCAGCGGCCTTTCTTCCAGAATTCAGAAGGAGCTTGGAGGAAGATGGCATTGCTAGTAAAATCAAATTGGTGTGTTCTTCAGCTTTTAATTTGGAGCTTTTAAGTCTGCTGTCCGAATCTCAGAGGACCTACAGGTCATGCAGTCAAAGCGTTCACAGCGTTTCACTTTGACACACACTTTATTTTACAGCTTTTTTCCAAAATTGATTGGAATTCCCCTATAAATTCTACACACAATGAAACACGGTGACAAAAATGATTAAAAAAATAAAAACATAAACATATAACATGTACATACGTTTTCACAGCCTTTGTTCATTACTTTGTTGAAGCTCTTTTGGCAGCAATTGCAGCCTCAAGTGTTTTTGAGTTTGACGCTACAAGCTCAGCAAGGTTCTCTCATTCTTCTTTGCAGAACCTCTCAAGCGCCGTCAGATTGGATGGGGTGCATCGGTGCACAGCCATTTTTAGACCTCCAGAGATGTTCAATTGGGTTCAAGTCTGGGATCTTGGCTGGGACACTCAAGGACATTCACAAAGTGTCATCCTAGTGTCGTCCCAGTCTGAGGTCCAGAGCGCTCTGGAGCTGATTATCATCAAGGATGTCTCTGTACATCACTGCAGTCATCTTTCCCTCAACCCTGACTGGTGTCCCAGTTCCTGCTGCAGGAAAACATCCCCACAGCATGATGCTGCCACCACCATGCTTCCCTGATGGTGAAGGTGTAGATATTGGCTACGTGATAACAGTGCCTGGTTTCCTCCAGAATGCTTGGCTTTTAGTGCGAATAACTAAAACTCTTTGTTTCTGATGGTCTGAGAGTGGCAAACTCCAGACCAGGTGGTCAAGTGCCTTTTACTGAGGAGTGGCTTCTGAATGGACACTCTACCATACAGGCCTGATTGGTGGAGTGCTGCAGAAATGGTTGTCCTTCTGGAAGGTTCTCTTCTCTCCACAGAGCAACACTGGAGCTCTGTCAGAGTGAACATTAGGTTCTTGGTCACCTCCCTGACTAAGGCCCTCCTACCACGATCACTCATTTTGGATCCAAACATCTTCCATTGACAGATGATGGAGCCACTGTGTTCATTGAGATCTTCACTGCAGCAAAAATGTCTCTGTCCCCTTCCTCAGATCTCTGTCTCCATACAGTCCTGTCTCTCAGGTCTGGTTTGTCTCTGACCTGCACTGTCCGCTATGGGACCTTATATAAACATGTGTGTCTTTACAAATTATGTCCAATTAACTGGATTGACCACAGGTGTCCAATCAAGCTGTAGAAACATCTGAAGGATGATCAGTGGAAACAAGATGCACCTGAGCTCAATTTTGAGCGTCACGGCAAAGACTGTGAAAACTTTTGTACATGTTTTATTTTTGTGTTCTATTTTTAATAGATTTGCAAAGATTTGAAACAAGCCTTTCCCACTTTATCATAGTAGGGTTTTGTGTGTAGAATTTAGAGGGCAAAAAAGAATTGAATTCATTTTGAAATAAGACAAACAAAATGTGCAGAAAGTGAAGCTCTGTAAAGACTTTCTGGCTGCACAGTAAAGTGGCCTTTGACACTCTTATGCTTTGCTTAAATGTGCATCAAATAACAGACTATTATTCTGGTATCCAGCTGCTGCTGAACATCTAAAACCCGTATCTCAGGTTGATTATTCCATCATAAAACAATGAGTTGACACGTCCTGGTTTAAGTTCATCTAATAAGTGGCTTCTAGCCTTCTTTGTTTGAATGGTTCTCTCTGGCCGCCGTCCTCGGCGGCGTGCAACCTGCATTAGCTGCAAAAGTGTAAATGTTCCAAGAGGCTGCTGTTCATTCTGTCTATGGATATTTTACAAAAATATACATAAAAATTAATTTATCCAATAACATCCATAGATGGGCTTCATAGCTTCAGTATAGCAGAACTCGGTTCTAAAATATCACTAAAATGTCTTTGTTGTTTTATTATTTTTATTATACAAGAGACCTTTGTTTATTATACTATTGTATTTTTATCATCTTTATCAAAATAAAAAAAATGTTTTAATTTGATTAGGAAGTGATTTTATGTTTCATTCTTTTCATATTTTTCAAATTTAAAATTAATTATTTTCAATTTGTTAATTTGTTCTCAGAGTAACATTGACTTATGAACAGATTTAATGGACAGAAAGTTCTAAATCTGCACATCAAACAGGAATTCTCTGTGAAATGACACTGCTTGAACCTTTTGAGCCCATTAGAGTTTGGACTCCACCAATCCACAGACCGACAGATTGGATGAAATTTCAAGACCATTATTATGATCCCCAGGAGTGCTCCACCAACAATGATCACACCAAAAGCTGGAACAATGGTGGTGGTACTATCATAGTTTGGGCCTGTTTTATTTTATCTGGTTCTGGAAGGCTTGCCATCATGGATGGAACCATGAATTCTGTCAGGGCATCTGTCTTTGAGCTGAGACTCAAAAGAATGTGGGTCATGCATCAAGACAATGATAATCAACAACAAAATAATAAAAATAATAATAATATTAAAGCCAATAATAATAATAATAATAATAATAATAATAATAATAATAAAAATAACAATAATAATAATAATAATAATAATAATAATAATAATAATAATAATAATTTAGTTCTACTTTTAGGACAAAGTTTTAGGTCAGACCTATGTAGAAATATAGGCAATTCTAAAGGATTCATAAACTTTCGAGCATCTGTGTATATAATGTTGCTGTCATGCAAAACATTGTATTTCCAATATGGCAAACCATCTTAGGGTTTAATGGAAATTAAATTTTAAATTAAAGATTTTATTCATCATCATTTTGAAGCATTTCTATTGGTTCATTCATTACATACAACATAAAACATTGGATCGTATTTAAATTGTGAAAAAGGTGAAAAATGCAAGGTTCTTGCAGGACAGCAATGAGATATTACAGTAAAATGCAATAATTCTACGTATAATAACAATATTTTGGTTACACCCACACTTAACTGTGATTTAAAGGGTTAATAAACCATGAAACACTGTATTAAAACACCGAAAAAGCACACAGAAGGTGATTCACATGCATGTTTCTAAAGATCCACTGACTTCTGCAGGATCCTCATGACGTGAAGAGACAGAGCAGCAGACAAGATCTTAAAAGGAAGGTGTGGCTGTTCTAATGGTTTGACTAACAGTCGCAAATTCCCTTTAAATCCAGTCTGCTGGGTAACTGGTGGTGAGACAGCATCCTTCTTGTTCCAGATGAGCAGCAGAAGAAGTTCTGAAAACTGCTTTTGAGAAAGATGTCAGTCGTCTCTAAGAAATTCTGGCTTAAATGTACATTGTTACAGCATGATGCAACAAAGCCAGACAAACTGACACGTACTGTACCTGCGGTGGAGTGGGGAGACCAAAGCACAAGCTTGTATGGTGTGAGGGACGAAGACAGACAGAGAGACAATAACACAGAGCTGGAATGGCACTCACGTTGACGATGGCCTCTTTGGTCTGAGCCATGTCTGATATGACTCCATCTGTGATGATGAGGAGCACAAAGTACTGAGAGCCGTCCTGCACCGCCGCTGCGTATCTGTCACAAAAACAAAGCCGATCAGCACCACACTCGCGAAGGACCTGCAAGTCCCTAAACATGGTTTTATACCAGTTTCTCAGGATGTTTTCACATCTGACCAAAGTCCGAACTGACATTGATGTTTTTGTTATACTGTACGTTCGTCCAGCTCATCCTGGTCCCTCACTGCAGTTTAGTGATGCACAGAACTTTACTATCATCATTACCTACATGGGCTTCATCTCCATACGTAACACTGATTGATATGTATTGGCTGTTATTGGTTCTGCATGAACGTTAGACGGTGGTCCATTTGCATCTTACTCACCTTGTTCAGACCAAACTGAAAGATCTGAAAGTCTGAAACAAACAAGGTTGGTGTAAAAGCACCCTCAAACTTTGCCCTGGTGACCCCCTTCTCTGCACATTTTAGTAGATTTCCTGCTGTAGCACGTCCCCTGCAATTCTGAAGGATATGGAGAAGGTGAGATTTACGGTAGTATGTTAGATTTAACTGTAAAGTTAGATTTAGTTGTAGATTTATGTGTAAATTAAGGTCAATTTTATTACTTTTAAGTGTAGATTAAGGTGTTAGTTTAGGTTGTTGTGTAAACTAAGGTGTTAAAATTAGGTTTAGGTACAGATTAGAGTGTAAATCAAGGTTAGATTTAGGTGTAGATTAAGGTGTAGATTAAGGTGTAGATTAAGGTGTAGGTTAAGATTAGGTAAAGGTTAGGTTTAGGTGTAGATTAAGGTGTAGATTAAGGTGTAGGTTAAGATTAGGTAAAGGTTAGATTTAGGTGTAGATTAAGGTGTAGATTAAGGTGTAGGTTAAGATTAGGTAAAGGTTAGGTTTAGGTGTAGATTAAAGAGTAGATTATGGTGTAGAATAAGGTGTAGGTTAAGATTAGGTAAAGGTTAGATTTAGGTGTAGATTAAGGTGTAGGTTACGATTAGGTAAAGGTTAGGTTTAGGTGTAGATTAAGGTGTAGATTAAGGTGTAGATTAAGGTGTAGATTAAGGTGTAGGTTACGATTAGGTAAAGATTAGGTTTAGGTGTAGATTAAAGGTGTAGGTTACTATTAGATAAAAGTTTAATTCAGGTGTAGATAAAGTAGCTAAAGCTGCAAACTAACATGAGATTATGATTAGGGTTAAATGTAGATTACAGGGTAGGTGTAGTTTAGGTTTAGGTGTATAATAAGGTGTAGATTAAGATCAGGTTAAAGTGTAGATAAGTAAGATAATCAAATTAAGTTTGAAATGTTTATAGTTTTTGTTTGGTTAAAGTATCGATGAGATTGATGAGTCGACTCTTCTGTAGTATTTGTTTTTAGTATTTGTCGTTTTTCTTCTGAACGTAACAATGAGACATTTAACGAGACCATAAATGACCAATGTGTATGTTTCCGTCAGATGATCAGTCTGTTTGTAGATACGAGGTTTTGGGTCGATTGTGAGGTTTGCACAATGATGCCTTAGCTATGTCCTCATATCTGCTGGACAAAACTCTGGACATGGCTGTCCAGCCACATTTAGGGTAACCCGGGCATTTCAATTTTAACAAAACCATCATTACACCGTTTGTATTAAACAAAACCTACCGTAAAGCAAACCACCATCATTCTACTTCCACTTAAATCCACACATTTTTCCCAGGATGTCTCCTGATCTCTGCCCTTAAATCACATCTGAATCCTCTGAAACAAAGTGTCATGATCTCCCACTGTAGACTGACCTCTGTGACGTGGACAGACTGTGACGACAGGCTCAATTAGTTTATGTTAAGTCAAGCAACTCTGAGGCAAATGGCAGCTCATATCATTAGTTTTGGATAAAGACCTTCAGAAAGTAGACAGTGGGCACAATCAGGTCCCAAGGGGTCATATCGCTTGTGTCTCGTCAAGGTCCGGCTCATCACAATAACATGGCTAATTAAAAGATAGAGGAGAGGGTCACTACACTTTGCTTCAATGCGCTGGACAAAGCATTTATTCTTCACTGGCTGACACCACACAACGGGTGTCAGCCTTCACTGAGTCCTGTTCTGGTGGTTCTTCTGGATTAGTTCCTACTTTTTAATCTGTATACAAGGTTTGTTCCAGAAATATCCACCTAAACAAAGCTAGGGACCTGTGGGCAGTGGGCAGTTGGCAGCTCCCTCACAATAACGCACCGTCCAGTCTTCACTTTTGTTACAATGTTTTCTGGACAAACACACACACATGTGCTTCGTCAGGCTCCCTACTTTCCCCACATGGTCTGTGTGACTTCAGGTGATTCCCTAAAGCTCAAAATGACCCTGAAAGGGAATGTGATGGGACGGCTGTTGGTCCTCTCAAAAGAGACAGAACCATTGAGAGAAGTGTGTAGGGAACTACTTTGAAGGACGTTCATGTAATTGGTACATCTGAATATGAGTATTTTTTTATGAATAAATGTCAGATTATTTTTTACCTCAAACACTTTGTTAGTAACAATATTCAAATGCAGGAAACATTTTTGTACACATATACATATTTAAATGGATTTTTATCAGCATTTAATTCATTACTTCATGAATCAAAGAGAGAACTTTAGTTTAGTTGGGTTAACAAAAAATATGTAAAATTGACAGCAGCAGTTAGACTGTAGGGCCACCCTACAGCTGTGAAAGGACACTACATAAAAGGTAGTTGTAAATTTACCCTTCCCTCTTAGACCCAGACATGACTCATGGTGGAATTGTCTAAGTGCCTGCCTGTAAAGAGACTGCAGGTCATAAAGTTTGAATTCACACAACACCAGAGTCCTTCATGATCAGGAGTCTGATAGAAGGAAAAGTTCCCTCCACATGATTGGGAGACACGTTATCTGTAGATGAGGAATAACAGTAAACAAATCCAGGAGGAGGAACTAAACTAGGAATTAAAGTCTGTGAATATTAAATCAATTTCATTTGCAGCTCACTTACAAAAAAGAGTCTGAAAGGTTTAAGAGTTAGAAGAGCTTTTGGCTAATGTCACGCTCTGATCAGGTTCCCTCACTTTCCTTGCACATCTCTGTTTTCCTGTCTTCCCAGCACATGGCTTAGTTGTGTTTACCTTCCTGTCTCCGCCCTGTTATCAATGTTGCTACCTGTGACTCTTTTGTAGCCCTGCCCTCTCGTTATCTTCTCCAGGTGTACCTCGGCTGTCTGTGTATAAGTAGCCCCTTTGTTTCAGAGTCTTGGTCTATAGCTGTGTGGTCAGTACTGTCACATGTATGTGGCTCAGCATCCAAGGCTGTGTGGTTTAAGTTTCCTGTCTCTTTGCTTGTATTTTGCTAGTGATGGCCAGATGAAGCCTCGTGAAGTCTTTAAAATTTCTGTCCCATTGGTTCAGAAACGGTTCCTTTCTCAAGGCTTCTTGTACACACTAACCACCCTTGCTGGTCAAAACCTGTCATTTCAATTACTTGCAACGTCCAGTTTGAGGATAATCACCAACAACAGAAATAAAATAAGTTGGGGAGGTGTGCAAATTGTTGGGGACGCACCAATATGTTCATTCTAATTCTATGACCAGGAATCAAATTATAGGAGGGGCATTTAAATTATCACTGCATATCGGTGGGGACACATCACCTCCGGCCACACTAAAACGATGTCCTTGATGACATGAGATTTTGTAAAAACTGTTTTCCAAAGATGATTGTGTTTATGAATACTGGGACGATTGGTCATCCATATTCCTTTAAGAAAAGTTTCCATTGCGCTCGTCAGGGTTGTGTGTTGAACAGTCGAGACAGGCAACAGGAGCATGGACCAGACAATAAGCATAGACAATTCGACAATAGGACAAGGAGACTAGCATAGATATGGAGAAAATACGACAAGCGTAGACATGAAGACAAGTTGACAATAGGATTGACAGACTGAAACAGAATGTCTTAATTAACTAGGCATGATAACAAATACTTGGACCTGAAGACAAATAAGACGCAGATGGGAATGGGCAGAGAAAAGACATGCTCGGAAGCATGTGAGGAAATAAACAAAACCATAATGAGACGGGAAGACGGGGGAGAAGAACAGGAGTTTCAGATGTCATCACCCTGAATGAAGCAAACCTTGATATGTGCTTCATAAAAGACCTTTTCTCAGCACAGTGTGACCCATCACTAATAATGACGTAGGCATCTACCTACACTCGTACTGGTGCCATCCTCGTCTTGGATCCCCACACTTCCATCACTCCTGAATTTGACAAGGTTGTTGTCATATTGTGAATGATGTTGAACACACTTTGGAATCTGATTCGAGCATCCAGACTCCAGACTGAGATGCGTCTGTAGAAATTTGATTGTAATTGGATTTCTAACCACCTCCAAATGTGGTTTGGATCTGATTTTTAAAAATCTGACTTTGTGTGGTTTTGTGCTGTCCAGGCTCTCCAAAAATCAATCTGGATATAAACTAGTTAGGCCACTAATTGAATTGGGGCTGGCAGTCGCAACAACCTAAGGACCACGTTTCAGAAGCCAAATATGTATGTGGTTGAAATATGTGTTTGAGTAATGAGAAAATGATATTGTACAGTTAAACTGACATTAACAGAGGACTCGAGGAGTTCAGATATCTCGGGATTTCGTTCACGAGTGAGGGAAAGATGGAGCGGGGGGTTGACAGGTGGATCTGTGCAGCATCTGCAGTGTTGCGGGCTCTGAGCTGGTCTGTCGTGGTGCAGAGGCAAAAGGCAAGGCTCTCAATTTACCGGTCAGTCTACATCCCAGCCCTCACCTCTGGCTCGGGCTTTGAGTAGTGACCCAAAGAGATCCTGAGTACAAGCAGCTGAAATGAGTTTCCTCCAAAGGATGCCTGGACTCTCCCTTAGAGATGGGGTGAGTATAGTCAACAGGGAGGGACTCAGAGTAGAGCTGCTGCTCCTCCACATTTAGAGGAGCCAGCTGAGGTGTTTTGGGCATTTGGTTTGAATACCTCCCTCGTGAGATGTTCTGGGCATGCATGAATGGGAAGAGGCCCCGGAGAAGACCTGGGACACACTGGAGAGAATATATCTCTCAGCTGGCTTGAAAATACCTTGGAATCCCTCCAGAAGAGCTGGAAGAAGAGGCTGGGGAGAGGAAGGTCTGGATGGATGGATAACTGTATACAGTATTTGTTGCATATTATCAAAAGATCACTTATGAGCCACAGACAGTAATGTGTGAAAGATCACGAGCCGTACACAGTAATCGCACTGATACCAATGCTGTCTGAATGCATTTGAACTCACCTTGCCACGTGATTGACGACGGGGGCAAAGTTGGTGGGTCCATAAAGTTGAACTGTCTTAAGGCTCTCATGGTACGCATCTAGAATGCCCTCCATGCCGTTGCAGTAGGGGTTTTCTACATTGCCATTCTATAACCAAAAGCACAATATCAAACAGCAGCATGTATATTTGTACCATCATATTATAGTTATATATCAGATTATTTACAGATTGTTAAAAACTGGACTTTGATCTTCATTGTGTCTATATTGAGAGATGGAGGTGATATAACTAAGAAATGTCTTTATACATCATTTACACACAATTATAGAAATATCATTTTCTTGTGAGGAACAAGTTTGGACACTATGCCCTATGAACTGCTTTCCCTCCTTTTGAAATAATGTCAGGTAGATGTTTCCTCCTATACTGTAACCTGTAACAGTAGAGGAGGCAGGGGATAGGGCAAGATGGAGGCAGATGATCCACTGTGGGGACCCCTAAAGGCAGCAGCCAGTAGAAGAAGAAGAAGAAGAAGAAGAAGAAGAAGAAGAAGAAGAAGAAGAAGAAGAAGAAGAAGAAGAAAGATGTGTCCTATAACCGTCTACCGCCTCGGACATCGACTGGAAGGCAGATGTTTCCACTCCTCCGTGCATTGTTTTAAATGTTCTCCACTTGTAAATAATTTTCTGGACAGTGGAACATCTGATTTCTAATTGTTCTGAGATCTCCAACCTTCTTTCTGAAGGCCTCAGAGAGCTCTTTGGATCTCTCCATCGGGATCCCACTTCAACAATCAAGAGAAAACCCAACTAAGGTCTGAGGTTTAAATAAGACAGGCTCCTCCAAAGTCCTCTCTAATGATGGTCTGATCCTTAGAAGCTGGATTCGTTTTTCCAGCTGATGTCCAGTAAAATGATCTGACTGGTCAGTTCTTATGCAGTAACTTCTGTGTAATTTCACACACTGAGGTGATACAGAAATATTATGGTCTGGATGTTGATGAGGGGGTTACACAACAGGAGCACAGAACCTTCACTGGTTAAAGGAACTGAGCTCCTGGAACTAACCAAAAACAGAGCAGGAGATCATCAAATACAGAAAAGTTGGATGGACGCTGCCGTTACGCACTGCACACTCCTTGGTTCACAAAGTAAGCAATTTTAAAGAAGCTGAAGTCCTCCATCACTTGTATAATATGCAAATGAGCTGACACATTGTGGACCTCATTAGTGGATTTATGCTGATGCTCCACAATATTAACAGAGGAAGGAAAGGAGGGAAAATGGGAGAAAAATGAGGAGAGCGAGGAGGAGAGGGAGACAGGGATGGAGAGAGGACTAATTGAGAGCGTTCAGGTTTTGATGAGCTGAGCCTTCAGTTCACACACACCATGAATATTAAAATGAGAATAATAAGCAGGCTAATGGAGCTTCAGAGGCTCTTATTTACACATTAAAGATAAAACGCACATATGGAGGATAATGTACATGTACGCTGTCCATCAAAAGTTCTCAGACACCCAGACTTTGTTTCATATTTGAACTGATCAATTAGGTTTCAGAATTATTAACATATGCAAAGTGTTTCTTCCAACCTATTTTAAAAACACATCAAATGGCCAAAGGGTTGAAGTGCTGAGAAGTACAGTACATGCGTGATTATCTCTTTCAGCTGTGCTATCTGTCTCCATTTCAGAATGTCATATAATATTAGTAGGACCTTGTAGGACCCTTGTGGTGTACTTGTGTCCTGCCCTTCAACACGATAAACCTTCTGTTTGGTTCTAAAGTCCCAGGTTCCTGGTTACTCCGTTAATGCCTTACAGACATCTGTTTAAGGTGAAGGTCCTCTGCATTGAATCAAATAGTTGTTAGTTCATTATATTCTGACCATTTGGGGTCATTTTTTAATTCTCCTTTGGGGGGGGGGGTTACCCTTAGACCCCCCTAATAAAACGTAGCCCCCCATTCTTAAATGTCCTCTGACACACTTGATGGTTGACACCCCTTGCTTCACTGTTCCTTGAGAAGCTCTGCCCCCTAAATAAATGCATGCACAGTGATGAAGTAACGACAGTGAAGAGCCTCCAGGACACACCATGTGTAATATGTATAATATCATTTATAATATTTCTGCAAAAGTTCAGAACTGTAAGTTTGTATCATCTAAGATGGCAAGGAAGGCAACTACCGACACCAGGGACGGTACCACCAGTTAACGTTACTGGGCTTGGCCCATAACTTTTCCTACCCCAGCCAGCACTTCACGGCATTTTTTGTAATTACATACTTGTTTTCTAGGTTTAATATCTCAGGAGCTCAGATTAAATACCAAAGGTGGTTCCAGTGCATGTTTACTGCTCTGTCCACGTGTACAGAGACAGGGGGTGGGGCTAATCACTGACCCAGTTAATGGGTCATTAATGATAATGAGAAGGGAGGGGCTGTTTGCTCTCTCTTTTGTTTTATGGAGAGTTTTAGAAGGTAAGTTTAGGTTTATGCTATCGATTCCAAATAAATCACACATTAAGCTGTTTGGCTAATCTGATTTCCACATAAATAGTCTCTCTCTTGGTTCAAACTCTTACAGCAGCCTTTTTAAAGGGCTTTTGGAGACGTCTAGCAGTCCAGATGTTACAGTGATCAATGCTGCTTCGGATAAAAGCATAGACCTGTTTCTCTTGCTCTTGATGGCACATTAAACCTTTGATTGTAGCTACATTTTTAAGATGATAAAAGGCTGTTTTGGTGACTTTTGATATGACCAGTGAAGGTAAGATCAGAGTCTAGTTCAACTCTTTCAACTTTAACATGGTCTTTCGTGTCTAGAGCCTTGAAATTTCACTTTTTTTACTCATTAATTGAAGGATATTTTTGCCTTTTAGAGTTATTTACATGTTCTATACACTGACACTCCAAATCTATAGGTGTGTCTCCTGAATACATATGGTTTATGGAATATGGCAATGGTGTTATCTTCTAGGATAAGGATTCCCTGTTTTAACACATCCCACGCAATTCCAAAAGGGCTTTAGTGAGCCATATCCATGGCAGGGGTGCCTCCAGCACCAGAGTTGAAAAACATTCATGTAGAGCAGTGTTTCCCAACCCTGGTCCTGGAGGCTCCCAGGCCCTGCTATAACGCACCCCCTGCATTTCCAAAAGGGGTTGACAATGATCTGCTTAGCTGAGTCAGGTGTGTAGTGAGCAGGGAAAGCACTGAAATGTGTAGGGCAGTGGTGTATGTAGTGTATGACCCCTAGTCCCTTACTGTGTGACGGGCATAAAGGTGCAATGGGAAAGTGTGAGATACCCATATATTTTTTTTATCTGCTACAATTTCTTCGACAAAAGTTTAACATTTAATAATATTATGACGAACGTATATTAAATCAAGCTTCTCCAAACTTTTGACAGCTACTGTACCTTCAGGCAACTGTCACTTCAACCCACACTGTTCTCAAGAGTCAACAGTAGCAGTGTCTCTAAAGCCTCTGTTCACACAGTCACACAAACACAATCTTTTTTCAAGCACTGAGCAGCAAAAATCAGACTTTTCTGCCAAAATTAAGAGATCAGATCGCTTTTCACGGCTGCCTGTAAACAACCGCGCTGTAAAGAATGTGCAGCAGTTACCAGCGGGAACTCGTGGGACACCCTGCCGTCAGGGGGCAGTTTCGCTCCAAATCCCAGCGCAGGAAACATCTTATCACTGTCATAGTCCTGAATGATCTCCCCGACAGCCTTCAGAGCCATGGCATAGGCGTTCATCTGATACGGGTTCATATAGTGCAGAGATGTCGACTGAGATGGATTCCCTTAGAGTTCAAAAGCAGAAGAAAGGATGAGGAAACGTATATTTAGGGCAAATTCGCTGAAAGCGAGTGGATAAACATGACAATGACACTCAAGGCCCGGTCACACTGGGATTTTGCGTGTGAAATTCCATGCATTTCAGTCCATTTCATTTCAGTGCATCACAACAACTTCTGGGCAAATAAAATTCACCTGCGATCCTTTAATATGGCTTTAATTAGGCTGCTCTGGCTGTGTGACCTGTGAAGCACTCTGTACAGCATCAGTCGGAGGTGAGATTAAAGGTGTTTTTAGTCATTTTCGTTAGAATTGTGGAATGAACGACTGTTAAACTGCTGATTTCCAGCCACACCCACCTCATGAGTGTGACCAGAACCCCAGTGTGACCTTTAATCTGTGACTGAGTCTGTGTTGAAGTTTTCATAACCCACCATTTCTCCAGTCCAGTTCTCATCATAATACCAGTGCATCTCAAACTTATATCATAGTTATATTTTACATTAATTACATGTAAAGTGAAATTTTTAATGTATGCATTTATTATTTTGGGTTATAGCTCATAAAAATCCCAAATATTTAAAATATTTATTTTTTAATCTGAATATATTAATACACAGACAGAATCAATATTTATATATTAAATATAATGTATAAAATGAACAAATCTGAATAAAATAATAAAGAATAAATGCTTGCACAATTTTTGAATGCAGTATTTTACCAGTGAATCTCAACATTTTTTTAAAAATATCATTAAAATGCTTAATTTCCCTGAAGGAACCCTCCCAAGGGATCAATAAAGTTCTATTCTATTCTAAAAAGTTCTTTCGTGATCAGAATTTCATTCAAAAAGGTAAACTGTCGTATTTTATTTTCATCACACACAGTAACATTTCATTGGTTAAAATTGGCTTATAATACAAATCCAGAATTTCAAAATATTGAATTTTGTAATATAATCACAGTTAAACCAAAAAAAAAGCTTAAAATAAATAATTTAAATGTAATGAATATAAAATAAGTAATTGAATGAAATTACCTTTTTCACAGTATTGTTGTTTCCTGAGACACACTAATATATAGACGAAACATATTGATATAAAGATATCAGCACTGACCCAAGACCCCCCATACACACACACACACACACACACACACACACACACACACACAGGCTCTGGGTTGATCAGTGACTGTGGTAGGACGTTATTAATAGAATGGCATGAAAACAGTGGAAGGAATCCTCACCATTCGAAGCTGTGAAATCAATGGCCACGGTGAAATGGATCTGAGTGCTGGAGAACCGAATGGAAGAAGGGATAAGAGAGAAGAAATAAGAAAAGTCAGAGATTTCACACCAAGCATCACTTGAAAAGGAGAGGAACATTGATGAGCCCATGCACTCCAATTCATCTCAGAGTATAAACTCCACATTTCTCCACTGCCTCAACACAGAGACCATCTGTCTGAACAGCCAGAGCAATCAGAAGCTCCCCGAGGGTGTGTATTGTGCTGCTCTTCTCTCACCTGCTACACACTCACCCTCTTATAAACACCATTCCACCACCCCTTCACCAGCAGCTGAAGGTAGAAGCTGCTCCAATGCTATTTTTTTTCCTTAAATTGCATCTCTTTCTGTGCTGAAGGAGATACAGAGCTTAAAACACCATATACAGGAATCAATTCACGAGTAGGTAGACAACACCGCCAGTGTCAAAAGGAAAGTGGATCTCTGAAATGGTAACAGTCAAATCCTTTATAATCATTTTACAGCAGCACAGAATTTAGTCTCTGAATTTAATACATCCAGGGCTGTGAAACAGAACCAGGGTGAGCAGCTGGGGGTTCCTTGTTCAAAGACACCACAGCCATGTACAGGGGATGGACAATGAAACTGAAACAGCTGTCATTGTAGTGGGAGGTTTCATGGCTAAATTGGAGCAGCCTGGTGGTCAATCTTCATTAACTGCACCAGTAAGAGCAGAGTGTGAAGGTTCAATCAGCAGGTAAGAGCACAGTTCTGCTCAAAATACTGCAATGAACACAACATTATGGGGGACAAACCAGAGTTCAAAAGAGGACAAATTGTTGTGCACGTCTTGCTGGCGCATCTGTGACCAAGACAGCAAGTCTTTGTGATGTATCAAGAGCCACGGTATCCAGGGTAACGTCAGCACCACCAAGAAGGACCAACCACATCCAACAGGATTAACTGTGGATGCAAGAGGAAGCTGTCTGAAAGGGATGTTTGGGTTCTAACCCGGATTGTCTCTAAAAAATGTCCTTCCCAAGACAAACTGACACTGTATTGGCTGCAAAAGGAGGCTCTAGTTCACCATATTAATCAATTATTGTGGTCTAAAACCAAATGTTTCAGTTTCATTGTCCAACCCCTGTATGTTGAATGTAGAGAAAGTCTTTGCTCCTCCACTCACAACTCCTGCCGGTCCAGGGGATCAAACTCTGGTTCCAAACCCACTTCTTTAATCATTATAATTCTGGATAGCCATGTAGGTTTTGAGGAAAACTGAATTCATAAACACGAAAGCTCTACTGTGGCTTTATTTCTTTAGAACAGTGTGTGAGTTTGAGATGATGCTGGATATTGGAGAATAAGGTCATTTATTGTTTTGTGCCACAATATTACAGTTTGGTGTGCAAAAAGGTGAGCTCATTAGTGAAAATGGGTGATAAACTGATAAGAAGAAGGTCAAGATATATAAAGGATCTGCATAGAGACCACATTCAAAGATATTGGTACTGCATACAGACTCTGACTGATCAGAGAGAGGGGGCGGGGCCGATGCTCAACCTGCATACAGACTCTGACTGATCAGAGAGAGGGGGCGGGGCTGACGATCAACCTGCATACAGACTCTGACTGATCAGAGAGAGGTGGCGGGGCTGACGATCAACCTACATACAGACTCTGACTGATCAGAGAGAGGGGGCGGGGCTGATGTCACTGATCCTGGATTACAGAGGAAAATAAGAGCGAGGCTGTTTGGTCTCTTTCTTTGCTCAAACAATGTTCAAACCACTGTGAAGTATTTTGAACTTATTTCCTAAAAGCTTTCTGAGATATAAATTGTTTTATTCGTCTTAAGCGACTAAAACAGTTACACTTTTTACATCTTAAATGAAGATTAGAGCAGTTTAGGAGCTCCTGCCAACAACAAAATCTGTGACTCCTCCTTTAAATACATTTAACATTTTTTGGCAAAACATTTATGAAAATATTAGCCTAATGTTCTAAAGGTTAATTGGTTTCTGCGGCTTTAATTTGTATTCTGATTGGTTCTGATGTTGGAATATCTGTTGAATTCATGTCAGGACTTTAAAGCCTGATTTCAATTAAAAGGTGACGAGACGTCACCCCAGCACTGACACTGGACTGCCCACCGCTGCAGTTCTGACAGCCGTGACGTGAACTGAATGCAAATGTCGTTTGGTATGTGAAGCATACAAGACGATGCTTTTTAGAAACATCATTTAAACTCTAAAATAGGCAACTTCACAGGAGAAGGAAAAGACCTGATGCACTTTCAGTGGAAGTCAATGTAAATATTTAATTTCAAGTCATTTTGGAGCATTTCTATTGGTCCATTCATCATCAAATTGATGATATAAAGAACTGCCAGGTTCACATTATGTCAAAAAGTGAAAAATGAGAAAAATTAAACAATAGGACAAACGAAAGCACAGAGGAAACGGATAGTGTTTACCAACCCATCCCTTCTTTCTGTTATTTAAAGCCTTCATATAAGGCTGTGTAACTGACCCCAAACCAGTCTGCAAAAGGCCAATTTGTAGCAACACCTGCAAAATGGCCCTCTTTGTTCCCCCCAGCAGAGCACTGTTCTGAGGACAGCAGGGGCTGCAGCCCAGAAGCTGATTGCAGCTGCCTGTCCAACAGAGAGTCCACAGGGATTACGGTTTTATTCCATTCACCTGCCTCGGCCGACCCTCTGGAGCTGCCCACAGACTCCAGTAAGCAGCCATTACAGATTTATGAGGATGTCAGCCCTGGCTGTGCATACACACCACTGACAGCCGTCCAGAGACTCAGTGTAAAGTGTGTCAGGTCGAACCATTTGGGATTAGAACTGAAAACACTGTGTGTGTATCTCAGAAACACTGTGGTTTCTCGACAGCAGATGTTTTTGTTCGGGGCACGTTTATCCAGAAATTCAGTTTCCATTTCCCTCTGGTGGAGCATTTAGTCCTGATTGCTGTTTGAGGTTCACTTAATTACAATTCAGTCCCACGTCTGAGTCGGACAGATCTGAAGACATGAATCACTGGCTGGGCTTTGGTGGGCTTTCCAGGGGGGCTTTCCAGTGGCAGAGGTGAATATAACAGCACTGCCAAAGTCGCTGCTTCCATGAAGTTGAAGAGACGTGAAGAATTGATCAGTGTTTTTATTCAGTGCTTTAATTCTAACTGTGTCTCTTCAAAATGCTGATATAATGATATCCTGCGACTCGAGGAAAGATGATGTCGTTTGCATCTTTCTGATTTGTGTGAAATATTTAGATTTATTATGAATAATTAAAGAGATGAAAAATGGTGAAAGTAAAAATAGTACCTTTAATTTTAGTCATTCAGCCAAGATTTTTATTAAGTTTTATGTTAGAAACACAAAATGTAATTTAACGAACAGCAAAAATTAAAAAAATATCATAAATATAAAACTGCATTTAGAACATGCAAGCAATATTTCTAATGTTGTATATACACTAAAACAAATCAAAAATCAAATTATCTGGCAACCGGGGTTATTTTCAGTTACACCTACAGTCCGAAAATGATTTTATTTTATATATAGTCTGTGAAATAAATGTAAACATTTACTTACAGGTAGATTAACTGTACATATACCGTGTGTAACTATTCATTTGAAAGACATTTTGCAAAAGAAAAATCATAAAGTAGGTTAAGATCTAAAGACACTAAGCTCAGAGAAACTTCAGAAAAAGATAAAGATTTGCAAACAAACTCTATAATGGAGAGTTAAGACCCCAAAACACAAAACCACAACACTCATAAAAAAACAACGTCATTTCAACAAACAAAACAGTTTCACTTTCTTCACCACATTTTTGAATGATTTTATGCTTATGTTTCATGTGTTGATTATCTTATTTAAGCTGCTTTGTGACATCATTTTCAGTTTGATTTCATTTGATTTGGTGTTTATTTACATTTGATTTAAGCATTTCTTTTCGGTTGTGGTCACATGGTTGTATAGAAATAGTGGTGGTGAGAAGGCTTAAACAGTTATGTTTAACTCTTAGAAAATCTCATAAATAATACAGAAAATTATAAATATCTTCATCAATACTCTACAAATAATTCAACTTATTGAATTTTCATCTCAAAAACACTCTGTATGATCAATTTCCAACAGGACGTCTGAGATAAAGTGCTTTTAGTCCATCTTCTAAAGAATAGAAACCCTTTGTGAATTTATGATAACATTTTGGTCAAATTCAAACAAATATTTAAAATAATACTTTTATTTTGCAACTTTTTAACATTATGTGGTGTTTTTAAGTCTGCATTTCTATCTTCATATGTATCAATGTTACACTAAAAACCTGACGGTTCCAAACTGCTCAGAATGGAGATAGAACCAAAAAGAGGACGATGTTTCTTCCCCACCAAACTCTAACTTTAAATGCTCAGAATTAATTTTATTTACTGCATTTAAAACATTTTATAGTGTTTTGTCCAAACGCTATAACCAAAAAAAAAAAAAAAGATCTGGCAACCGGAGTTACCCTTCTATTACAAACCTGTCAGTTACTTTTATTTTTTATTTGTTAATAATTATACTATTAGATTAAAAAGCCTAAATATACAGTAAATTAACCCTTTATTACCATGAAATTTAGACTCTTTATCTAGAAAACGGAGTTGGAGTTTATCTCCATATATGTCGATGTCACTGGATACAGGACTCAGAACTGCTCAGAGCTCCACCTGGAGCTCCAAAGGGATGATACCCCCACCACCACCCCTCTAAACTATCACTTTAAATGCTGAAGCTGGACTAGAGCAACACCTTCTCCAGAGTGCAAATCTACTAGAAAACGATTTCAGAAGCACCTCCGTGATTAGCAACTCTCACTTATCTTCATTCTTAATGTTCAGGTCATTCCAAGGTTTTTGATTATTTCTGATTTCTCCGAGGAGAAGGTCCAGGCTTACACATTAATCTGTGTTAGAGTTGATATCTCGTACACTCAGGGCTCTGGCTGAAATGACGCCTCAGAAGTCGCCCGTGGTAGAAAATTACAATAAGATTTATTTCAATGCTCTTGATTGTGAATGTCACCGTGTGTATGAGCTCCATATCAGATTCCAGCAGAGGCTGCAGGAATAGAGTGGAAGGAATTGCATTTCAGGGACTGTAGAGTTTCAGCAACACAAACAGTTCTTGGTGAGTTTTACAGATACAGGGCGAACAAAACCGTAAATAACCTCCTGAACTGACTGCTGCTCATAAATCTTTCTACAGGCTGATCTGATGTGATGTTTCTTTCTCACCCGTGTGTGAGAAGGTAGAGGACTGGCCTGACTGGCACAGAAACACTACTATGCTGAGTTTGAGACATGCCTTCGATTTGCTTGCAGTAGGTTACAGTTTATGAATACAGATAATGCTAGTTTTTCTCCCTCCGTGATGAATTGCATCTGGGTTAATGCACAACCCTCCTCCTACTATCTGACCATCTAAAGCAAAGGTGATAAAGCTCCAGTGCAGAAAGCAAAATGCTCTACCATCAAAACAGCAAATGAATAGTGGAGGAAGAATAAAGATCTGAGGTCTGAGATAAACAGAATACACTGACCATAATAACACAATTCATCAGAACCACTATCATGCAGGGCACACGGTAGCCTGGCAAAGTGCAGCAACTTGACCTGCCATTGATTTCACAAGTAGACAGAAGAGATGTCTGGGGAGATGTGGAGCCACGTCATCTGGACTGCCACCCACAGCTCTGCAATATTTGTAGGTTTAGAATCTCGGCTGCGAATGGACCTCTTTACTACGTCCCATTAATGCTTGATTGGCCTCGTGCTGGGATTCCCCACGATGCTCCTTGAACCAGTTCTGGACAACTTGAAAATCCCATCATTTTGCGACACAAAGTCGATGAAGGGCTGCAAATGGTCACCATGCAGGGAAAAGTACCAGTCAATGACTTATTTAGGAAGACCAGTGGACCCAACCCATACCATGGAAATACAGCTCACTGCTGTGTGGAACCAACAACAGCCTAAAAGGACCTTGTTGACAACAGGGTTCCAGGGTTTTACGAGGTCTGTCCAACACAAGCCCTACCATCAGCCCAAAACAACTGGTACCATGACTCATCAGGTGACACTGAAAGCTGACGGTCCCCTTGGATCTGGTTAATGACCTCATGAGGTGTCCGGCGTCACGGTGTTAACGGAGGCACACTGGTGGATCTTATGCTACCAAATCATGGAAGCTAAAATATGTTTGGCTCCTGCATTGAATGCAGATTCTATTTCTGCCAGAGTTGCTTTTCTGTTTACAGTTCTAATCGGACACCACTGGTCATGATGATTAAGCAACCATGGGCAGCCACTATGACATTCCCAGTACACCGGTGACACTGTGGAACAACTACTTTGGAAATGGAATGTCCCATTCATCTGGATCCCACTATTGTGCCTTGCTTGATGCCATCTCCTTGCCATGAACATGGTGGCCAGTGTTTAGCCTCACTCACAAGATACACCTCTCAAAAGATAAATATTTGTATGAATGTTTTGATCAAACATTTGTTTACACCTATATTTTTCCCCTTAAGGACTAAAAACATTAACATCCACAAACAAACATCCTGTTGGGAATTGATCATCCAGAATGCTTTTGAGCTGAGTTTTTGAGTTATTTCTAATGATTAGATATTTATAAAGAGTTCTTCTAAAATATTTATGTATGTATCAGTATTATTTCTTCTCAGGAATCTCTTTTTTCCTGAAATTTGAACTCTGTGTGAACAAAGAATTTTCCTCTATAACTCAATATCTGGGTCAATGATGTTTTCAGCCCCCCCCCCCCTCTCTCTCTCTGATCAGTCAGAGTCTGTATGCAGGTTAAGCATCAGCCCCGCCCCCTCTCTCTGATCAGTCAGAGTCTGTATGCAGGTCTGTATGATCATGCACACATGGATAAAGAGGAGGGGGTCCAGCTTCGAGCATCATCAGCTGGAGCCCAGAACTGCATTCCAAGTTTCTTGAGTTCCTCTTACTTGCCTGAACCACTGTGAATGTGGTCCACTCACATCACCTTTCATGAATAAGGAACAAGTAGCCTCAGCATTGTAATCTCCTCCTCAAATTCAAAGATTAATGAAATTCCTTCTCACTGATAATAAGAATCTTCTCTGAAGCATCTGGCTGTTATTGAATCCCTCAGGGTGCTGAAGTACGGATACCACTCTGTTAGTGAAAGCTGAGTGGCTGAAAGTTGCTATGACAAGTTTTCAGCAACTGCATCAAATGTCAAGAGCTGATTGCGGTCAATGAAATAGGTGGACACTCGACAGGAAGTGGTTTCAAAGTGGATCAGGCCATGTTTGAATGCTGTGCATGAGCGACATCGCTCTGTCGTGGATCGTTTGAGAGTGAAAGGTCAGCTACATCCGTCACAGATGAAATTCTCTCCCTCCTTCTCTGCCACTGACTCACTCGCTCGCTTCCTCTCATATCTCTTATCTTTCAGACACGGGGTTCTACAAAGTGAATCATTGTTGCCATATTGGCTTTGGTTTATTGATACTGCAGGAGAGGAACCGGCAGTTGTGTGTATCATAATCACAGTTTGCAATAATAAAATCAAGACCATGTTTTTGGAATGTAAATAAAAACAACATTTCTCCCCATCCACACACAGTGAAACACACACACACTAGTGATTTCACACACTAGGGGGCAGTGATCACACATGTCCAGAGTGGTGGGCAGCTCTATCCGCAGTGCCCAGGGAGCAGCTAGCGAGTTAAGTGCCTTACTCAAGGGCACTTCAGTCATATCCTGCCAGTTCAGGGAATCAAACCAGCAACCTTCCAGTCACTCGGCTGGTTCCCAAACCACCAGACCACAGCAGTTGTTGTGCAGAGATTATAAAGAACTGAAGAACCAGGACATTAAACACTGTGACCAGCCAGTCTGTTGTTTAAGTGAACACCCAGGTACTTATAAGGGTCCACTCTCTCAATGTCATTCCCTGGAAGTGGAAGTCCAACACCAGCTCTTTGGTGTTCCCCGCATTTATTTGGAGGTGGTTCTGCAGACACCAGTCCACAAAGTCCTGAATCAGTTCTCTGTACTCGCCGTTTTCCTCATTTGTTATGAGGCTGACGATCGCAGGGTCATCAAAGAACCTCTGGAGGTGACAGGTTGGGAGCAGCCATGGTCTGGGAGTTAGGCAACCAGCCTTGTGAGTGGAAGGTTGCCGGTTCAAATCCCTGAACTGGCAGGACATGACTGTCCTTGAGCGAGGCACGGAGGAGCTTGGTTGACTATTATTTCTAGAAACAGGAAAATGATTGATATCAATCAATTTTTAGCATTAATGTACTAGAATCACGGATGGGACGTTCCTAGTTTCAGACTAAAAGTGCATTTACTGATCGATACAGTTCTATAATTCACTCCGTACTTAAAGAAAGATCAATATCAAAGGTACATGGCTTTCTGTGACTTTCACTCATGGATTGTTGCAGCTTCTCAGGGTTTATTGCTGGTACCTTTTGGTTTTAGGTTCCATTATTGGTCAATCTAGATAAGAGACTCCAAAAAAACAAAAATCACCACTGTCTCAAAAAACAGTTTTTGCTGTTTTTGTATATTTGACGTGATCTGAACGTTTCCTACTGACTAAACTGATGCATGACTTTTTCCATTTACTTCAGAAGGTAAAGAAGGAGATTTTCATCTCCCGTGAAGCTGCTGCTTTGGAAATACAAGGTTTTTTGGAAATATGAGGGTTTGTTTTTCATGACAGCAACAATATTTCCCAACATATAACATTCAGCCCCACCTACACCCACCTAAACCAGATGATTGATGTTGTGAGAGCAGAATCTGGTCACTACCTAAACTAGGCCACTGGAAGACCTGCAGGCGTGGGTCATAAACCAGGGCAGCCACCAATCAATAAGGAAACACATGCAGCTCTGAGATAATGCAACCATTAGAGCTGTTTAGGACTGTTATCACCTACAGACATGTGAATCCAATTACTACCTGCTAAAAGACTTAATAATGGAGATACAGCCCAGGGTGTCTCCTCTTTTGTCCAGTAAAGACCTGGGCAATCACTTCTGGTTCTTGTATAAAAAAGAAAAACACCTTCAATAGTCTTATTATACAAATTTATCCTCCTATTATTAATTAGAAGCTGTAGTATCAGGACATAAGCTACGCCAAGGTGTCATACGTTTCAAAACTAATCCGCCAGTCAATGAAGCCCATTAATATTTGGGAAAGAATTAATTACGGAGAAAAGACTGGAGTGAGTTTACATATCTGTGGGTTTCAGGGTCTTGGTTTATATATTACAATCATTTAAGTGAGTTATAATAATAATAATAATGATAATAATTATAATTATTATTATTATTATTATTATTATTATTATTATTATTATTATTATTAGTCTGTGAATATAATAGCTCTTTAATATCACGCTGACTTCCACACCAGCAGATGGTAAGAAGGGAGGCACAGCAGACTCTTGTGGAACTCACAAGAAGACTGAATACTTCATTAGAACGTTATGAAGAGAGAGAAGAAATGACCTAATTACTGCTGCCATCCACATTAAAAAAAATCAAGATTGAAAGAAAATACAGATTTTGTTTTGTTCTGAAAAAAATAAAATAAAAAAATTGGGCCTTTAACCCTTTAAAGCCTGAACCATCAAGGAGCTGCTAAAAATCCTGTTCTTTAAAGCTGGAGTGTATTTGACATTGACACTGCAGTGACTTTTATTTTGTATTACAGTTGATACTGTAATTCACGTAACTGTTTCACGTCACAATTTCACTTGCCTTAGAAATCTGTATGTACTTTTCTGGCGCATGCAGTGCACAGATAATCCACCAGGGAGCAGAAAACATGGAGCTTATTTTATGTTTGATATGTGTATAATTAATTATTATTTTCAATTATTTTCAATTGAAAACTTATACTTATCAAAGGTATATGATAGCACAGAAAATCGATACGATAAGAGGCAGATTAAAACACAGTTAGTAGATAAAGAGCAATAAATAGATACATGATAAACAAAATATAAGCTGTGCTATAGAGATAAATAAACATCTGATAGAACAATAGATCAATGAAAAATACATCAATATATCAAATACAATAAACATGGCTTTAAAGGGTTAAAATAAATAAATAAAAAAGGTTGAATTTATATTTTTGCATAATATATTTTCTGGGAATCATAATTGTAAAGTTTGATTCATGTTCATTATTTCATTCAAAAAAAAAATTATATTCATTACATATAAAGTGTAATATTTCTTTTTATTTTTCGATCATAAGTCCCGACTCTCAAATTATTCGAATATTTCATTCTGAATTTGAGTAAATCACTTGTGAAACAGTATCAACATTAAAACACAAAGGCTTGAAATATTTCTCCTTAAATGTAATGAATATAAAATATAAAGCAGTTAATCAGAATTATAGAAAACAAGTGCACTAGCCTGGACTGTAGCCCACCTACAACCAATGAAGCCCCGCCCCTCACCTGAGGCCCATCTCATCAACAAAAGCTGTACTGAGGGCTGACTGCGACTCTGTGTGTCCACCCTGAGGTCAGAGTGGCGTTACTTCTGTTCCCCTTTCTGTGGTTTAAACTATTGTTTGTGTTTTCTGACCTGGATGTCGGAGATGCCCTCACTGCTCCTGTCTGCCTGTTTCTTGACCCCTGCCTGTCCTGACATTTCTGATTGGTCCAGCAGTGACACTGAGGGGTTTAAACACTCCAACAGCACTGCTGCGTCTGATCCACTGATGCTGAGAATGATCCACCACCCACATCATATCTGCTCTGTGGTGGTCCCGTGGGGTCCTAATACACTGGCATATTCATATTCAGTGTGTATGAAAGAAACCCCAGCAGGTTTGCAGCTGCAGTAAAATGAAGGTTTGGATTTATGTGAGAAATTCAATGTTCATTCACAGCTCTGTTGTTCTGATGCAGCTTCACTGTTTTATAGGCTCACTGTGCAACACAAATTTCAGGCCTGATATGGAAAATGCCTGTTCAAATAGCTTTGACACTTTCATCTACGGAAAGAGTAAGGAACGCAGAGAAGACAATCATTTTGTTGTGTGTGTGTGTGTGTGTGTGTGTGTTTGATTTGTACTCACCCTGCCTTGATGTAGTCAAGGAACGTGTGTTCCGCCTCCACGGAGAATGACAGCAATGTCACCTTGGGAATTTAAGAAAACAGAAAATTTACACCACATAGCATATGTCCCACATGCCACATCTGCCTCGTAACGATCCATACACACACCCACACCCACACACACACACACACACACACACACACACACACACAAAAACAAACAAGCTTCAAACTGTCAGAGCAGCACACTCCTGCTCATTAGTATTGTCATGACGAAAGGAGAAGCCTGGATGTGTCGGAGTACAGGCAGATGATGGATTGTTCACACGAGTTTAATTACATAGCCAGAGTTTTCCACAGATGCATTCAGAGTCTCACAATTACAACCCAGCTCTACTCAGGGACTCTCACAGCATCGTCATCCACAACAATACAGCCTAAACGAAACATCGAAACCATTCAGTGTCGCCACTCTCAGCAACAATCCTCTTAAATTGAATATTCAATGCAGAGTTACATGTTATGCTATAAAATTCTTGTAACATGCAAATGAAACTGTTTCCACTGTTTTATTTAAACACACACTGCAGGCCTTAATGTTGACATGATGCTATGCTTGATTTATTTAATGCATGAGCATTCTTTGAAGTGTCCATCTGTTTATCTGATTATCTACAGGGGTTGGACAATTGAAACACCTGGTTTTAGACCACAGTAATTGATTATTATGGTGAACTAGGGCCTCCTTTTGTGTCCAATACAGCGTCAATTCATCTTGTGAAGGACTTTTTTTGGATTCAATCCGGGTTAGCACTCCAACATCCCTTTCAGACAGCTTCCTCTCGCGTCCACAGTTAATCCTGTTGGATGTGGTTGGTCCTCCTTGGTGGTGCTGACGTTACCCTGGATACCGTGGCTCTTGATACATCACAAAGACTTGCTGTCTTGGTCACAGATGCGCCAGCAAGACGTGCATCAACAATTTGTCTTCTTTTGAACTCTGGTTTGTCCCCCATAATGTTGTGTTCATTGCAATATTTTGAGCAGAACTGTGCTCTTACCTGCTGATTGAACCTTCACACTCTGCTCTTACTGGTGCAATTAATGAAGATTGACCACCAGGCGGCTCCAATTTAGACATGAAACCTCCCACAATACAATGACAGTGTTTCAGTTTCATTGTCCAACCCCTGTGTATATATATATATATATATACAAGTAAGTAAAATGACCTAAAACCTCAGGAGCTACTGTCTCATTTATTTATTCAAATGCAAAATGATCCAATAGTCCGTATTTATGACCAGCAGATCATCTGAAGGTGAAATTAGAGTCACGTGTCCAATCAATGGGAGACAATCAGGTGTGAGTGTCCTGTTTTATTTAAAGAACAGAGGTCTATCAAAGTCTGATCTTCACACGTTTGTGGAAGTGTATCATGGCATGAACAAAGGAGATTCCTGAGGAGCTCAGAAGAAGAGGAAAATGTCCGGACATGTTTCCATGAGCAGAATCTCAAAGGTGGGACATGCAGCAAGACGATGACCCTGGGATCATTTGGATCATTTTCCTCAAAAAATAAAAGAGCAAGTGTAATATTTTTGTCTCTTTTGTCTAAGTTGTAACAAAACCTTGTACCTCCATTTTTACTCCACATTAGTACTCGTACATCGCTGGACACACAGTAGTCTCATAGACACATGTAATAAAATGTTATATTAACATCTTCAGAACCTAGTTTTTCCTCATCTTTTAAACAAAGTCCTGTTTCAACAGCAGTGATGCTCTTTCCTCCAAACCATACGTGCATGACTGAACTGTCATCCTCAAAAAACGCTTCACTGGTGAAGGCTGTGCTACCACTGTAGAGCTTTGAATGCAAGAATAAACCAGGATGAAGGCCAGACTCACAGTTCCTGAGTTGATGTATCTTCTCTTCTTTATTTTCTTTTTGGGATTCACCACCTAAAAAAGCCCAAAAATCATGAGTGACACAGACGTTTCAGACGACGCTGAAAGAACAACAGATGTGTGAAATCTCTCAACAGAGCCGTCGTCAGATAAGAGAGAGAGAGAGAGAGAGAGAAAGAGAGAGCGAGCAGAATGGAGGAGCAGCAGATGAATCCGTACAGGAGTCTCATCTATAATACAGTAAGTCATGCACATCATACAAGGGTGCATTCTGCACATGCAGGGTTCGAGTGCACAGAATATCAATAAAGTGCTTAAACTGGCTTTGTTAGGTGGGCAGGCTGACGAGTTCATAACTGGCATACTGATATTAATATGCCAGGCCTGGTGCAGGGTTTCCATGGCTTTTGTTTTATTCAGTGAACCTAAATCACCAACTCTAACACGTTCTAGCACTGAAGGTTGAGGACATTACTCCGTTCTCTGAACATTTAGATTTGCTGATTAGGACTTAATATCAACACTGTTGACTAACACTTGTTTTGGGAATTTGAACAAAATTGGAGTTATATTATAATTTTTGTGATGGTCCATGCCCTGATCTCCTACCACTCAGCCAGTATAACCCCTCACTTCCACCACACCACCACCTCGAACAGCTTTGCACCCTCCACTTCCCAGTCGCCTCCCATTTTTACTCCTTTTTGCAGGTTGAGAATTGGCCCCGCCCCCTCTCTCTGATCAGTCAGAGTCTGTATGCAGGTTGAGCATCAGCCCCGCCCCCTCTCTCTGATCAACTGGTCTCTGGTTAACTAGCATTACCAGTAACACCAATCTGGTTGAACTGGATCTCTCTATCCATCATCCATCCATCTGTTCCACCAGGATCGAAGTTCTAAGCAGTTCTGCTGCCTGTCTGGACAAATAAGTTAAATTTTAAAAATGAACCGATCCAGAATTTGAGTTGATTTAAAGGTGCTCGTAGACCCTGCTGTGCTGATTTCACACACTAGGGGGCAGTGAGCACACCTCCCGAAGCGGTGGGAAGCCTTATCCACAGCATCCGGGGAGCAGCTGGGAAGTGCCTTGCTCATGTGTACTTCAGTCATGCTCCGATTTTAAGGATTCGAACCTGCTGGTTCCCTAACCACTGGCCACATCTGCCCCAGCTATCTGCTAAAGGAAGGACTTCCATGGCCAACGCTGATCATGTTCCTTCATTTCCTATGCCAGATAAATGTCTGAACCAAGAGCTATTTACTAATCTTTATTTTGAATAGCGGTCCAGGCTGTGATCCTGTTTTCTAAAGAGTTGGCTTCCACAACGGATCCCTGAGCTGTTCTGAGCTAGAGGTGGTCTGTCTTCTGCTCTGGATCCTGCTGAGACTGCCACGCTCCATTACACCAATGCTCACATCCTTCATTGCCCAACAGGGATAATTGCCCATTGCCCATTCACATGCTCTCGCATACCTCCCCGCTTGCTCTCTCCATCTCAGAAGTACATGCGCAGTCCTGCAGGTTAATCTTGATTTACATTATAAACTGTGAAAACTGCTCATCCAATCAGAGACCGTCCTATATTCTATAAGGCAATACAGGATCAGAATTTAGATGCAGATATAATTCGTTTTCACTGGCAAATCATAACTCATTAGATCAAAAATGTGTTTCAAAATAATTAAAATTATGGGGACTTGAGGAGACGGCAGTGGGTAGCGCTGTTGCCTCACAGCAAGAAGGACCTGGGTTCCATTCCCAGGTGGGGTGACCTGGGAAGTTTCGGTGTGGAGTTTGCATGTTCTCCCCGTGTTCCCGTGGGTTTCCTCTGGGTACTCCGGTTTCCCCCACAGTCCAAAGACATGCATAGTAGGTGAATTGGTGACTCTAAAGTGGCCCTTAGTGTGTGAGTGTGTGTGTGTGTGTTTGTGTTTGTGTTTGTGTGTGTGTGTGTGTGTGAGTGTGTGTGTGTGCGCTCCCTATGATGGACTAGTGCCCTGTCTAAAGTTGTTTCCTGCCCTTGAGCTCAGAGTTGCCGGCTGGGCACCGGCTCCCCCGTGACCCTATTCAGGAAAAAGCGGTTCAGAAAATGGATGGATGGGACTTGAGGACTGGTGAGAATGTGTATGAGCATGAGGAAGACTACTTTTAAAGTGTGTGTTGTGCGCCATTCAGAGAGGACAACACGGCCGATCTCAAGTTTACAATTAGTCAGTGGAGTGAAGGATTCAAGGGAACCTCAGTTAAAGTCCAGTGAAGGAAATGTCTTCAGAGCCAGAGCTACTGTCCTTCTTATCGACACAATAACCGTATTCAGGCATTAAGTCTAGGAACCAGAGATCCACACCCTGTGGGCGGTTACATGATATTTCTTAGGCTTCATAACTGAGGATCAGAGAAACCTACTGTTATGAAACACATCTAAACATGGTTCTATCAATGCTATCAGCTTAGAAGGAGCCTCGACCTGCATACAGACTCTGACTGACCAGTGAGGCGGGCGCAGATGATGTCACTGACCCAGATGTTTGGTTACAGAGAAAATATGAAAGAAGCTTTACTTTTGGTCATGATCAGTGATTGATGTTATGCTGTTTTGCAAGTATGTTTCCATAAAAAACTTTCCATAATGTCCAATGAACAGATAATGTCCAGAACCTTGAACCGGTTCTAAAAGTCCACTGGTGTTGCTCTTTAAGTGACAGTGTTATCTGTAGTACTTGAAGTAATTCTTTCCATAAGCTTAAACTAATACAATACAACACACACACACACACACACACACACACACCCTATATAGCTCCACCTCTGTTCCTCTAGCCTTTAAGACATGACACGGCTCTCCTTAACCAGTTAATCCACCTCGACAGACTGTCTAATGAGGCCGCCGGTGCAAGAGCAGGTAATATCACACAGAGGAACCAGAGCCTCGGCACAGCAGCCCGAAAGAAACCTGGTTTAATTACTCATCGTCTTCGACAGAACCGTACTCAATAATGCTGTCAGATCATTCCGCCAAGTTACCCATGATTGATCTGCATTTCTAAACTATCCCAGTACCTCTGGGATGAGAGATGCCAGCCTATCCAGTAGATTTAGCTCATGTAACAACTTAACAGGATCACCAAGTGCTGAAGAAAACAAGTCCTTCAACACCTAGACTCCAGGAGTTCCAGAATAAACGTTTCACAGATGTTTTCAGTGTTCACTGAGAGCATTTTATGAGACCCGCTGAAGAGCTGCCCGGGTGGCTGAGAATGAAAGCTGACCAGCTGACATCATTAAAGAAGCCCAGCGTAATGTCACTCACCTCAAATACGTTGAATTGACTCTGGACCCTTGTTAGCTCCTTGTAGCTGGTGGTAAATTCTCCAATAAAGTCATGACTGAAAGAGAGAAGAAAGGGTCGAAAGTCTGATTATTTCACACATTTCAATCAAAATATCAAATGGTTTCTCCAAAAGTTCAGAAGTAAAAATGGATTTTTACTTTGTGGTAAAGACGTTAATACTAACCTTGGTTACGTTCCGGTATACCTTTACTTTTTTTTCGTGATGTAGTGTCTCATAATGTTTTTAAAATTCAATTCCCTAAAGCAGCTCCAGCTGTTCATGTTCAAATAGATCATTTTTTTATGTGTAGATTCGATAATCAGTTGCACTGTCTGCAGAGATTGGCTGCAGTTTATTACTGAACTCTGAAAATTTTAATAATGGAGATTTTAATAAAATAAAAGATATTTTTAAAAGATACTACCTTTAAAAGATAAACAAATGGATTAAGTGAGAGAGAGAGAGACAGAGAGAGAGAGAGAGAGAGAGAGAGAGAGACAGAGGGAGAGAGAGAGAGAGAGTCAGAGAGAGAGAAAGAGACAGTCAGAGAGAGAGAGAGAGACAAAGAGAAAGAGAGAGAGAAACAGAGAGACAGAAACAGAGAGACAGAGAGAGACAGAAACAGAGAGAGAGAGAGAGAGAGAGGGAGAGAAAGAGACAGTCAGAGAGAGAGAGAGAGAGATCGTGAAGGAATTGGTTATGAGATTTAATCCATATCTCAGCATAAATGAAATGTAATCTATCTTCTCCAAATGTAGCGATGCTGTGTTTACGTCACTAAATGGGCTCAAACTTGAGTCCATCTATTCAAAGCTGAATCAGGGGTGGACCATACAACAAGACAATGACCCAAAACATTCCAGTGAATCCACCAAGAAATGGCTCAAAATAAAGAAATGTGAAAGTCAAAGCAGGGATCTTAATCCTACTGAGGTGCTGATTTGAAACAGTCTGTGCAAGAAACCCCTCAAACACCAAACATCTGATAGAATTCTACATGCTGGACAGGGAAAAACCTTCTCCCAGTCAAGGTCAGAGACTGGAAGATGGTTATAGAAAATTGGCATTTTTTGTGAAAATGAGAAATGACAGGTATTAAGATTAGAATTTGATGCAACACATTATCAATATATAGCTACTGTTTGACAGATGATCAAATATAGATCGAGGTCCATATTTCTTAATAAAGAGCTACAGTATATTTAAAGGGATGTCCTGTTTTTGCTTTGTGTTTGTTTGATTTTTTTTTTGGTTTTCTTTGTTTATATATATTTAATCTTTTTACACTTTTTACAGCAATGATATCTTGCCATTATGACATTAAGTCATAGCTATCAATTGCTGATAAGTCCTGACTTCTGGACCCTTTCAGCCTGGTGCTCACCTGGTCTGCTGGACAATGTAACACAGACCTACCTGCCGTCCCTGTCCCAGTCATATATTTCCACCTTAATCGACCTGTAAGAGACACAACACAGGTTTGAAGGTTGTTAGACGCCACTGTGTTTATCATCAGCACCTTCTCCAACCTTACAGAGGAACATTGTAGCAGCAGTTATGAAAGTGTAGATATTCAACCTGTGAGAAAGAGGCGAGTGCTGTGTGTGAGACACTGTATTACCACCTTCATTGACTTGTAAGAATCATAACCCTGGTATTATATAAGGTAATGAGACTAAACATAAACACAAGTGTGTGTGAATCACACACATCCTCTCTACCCTTGAGAACAGAGTTATGGTACCGTGCTGTGATATAAGCAGGGTCTGAAAGCTGAGGCTGCAGTGGTGGTAGGCTGTGTTTCCTGACCGTTATGTCACTGAAGGCTGACCTGTTTTGTGCAACCCTTTGAGCAACGTCCAGAAACATACACTTAGTTTCTGAGACCCTTCCAGACCTACACTTACCCACAATCCTTTTACACACAGCAAAAATGTAACTGGATGAGATACATTTATGAAGATCTTTTACCTTAAAATAACAACTTCAAATACATTGTGATGCTCCACAGACTTGGAATATGGAGAACAGCCTCTATATCATTACTACACTGGTCCACTGGTCACAGTGGAAATGTTCTCTGTAACTGGTAAAGCAAGCAGGGTGAGTCATACTGGTCTAACATCCTGTAATATGTGTCTTTCACTTTCAGCGACGGTTCTGTGTCTCTCAGCTTGCCTAGAAAGGCTTGTGTACAGCCTGTCCTTTAGGATAAAGCTCAAAGTGTGAAGTCCACTCCCCAACTGCAGGTGGAACATTTTTGCTTTAAGAGGCTACTTACTGGTATTCTAGGCTTCATAACTCTGAGTAAGATACACAAATTATAACAAACAGCAGTAATTTCCCAGTATAACCACACTGCCAAAGACATTTCATCAGCTATCAGCCAGCAAAACGTGGGAAAAATGGCTGAAATCCACGTTGGAATCCCAGTTTAAATGCCATAGCAGCCATTCAGTGCATGTTTGGGCGTGAATATGATTTTCAAAGATGACCAATTTCACAGCCTGTGGTTAACACCATGTACTGTGTTGCAGTTCTGTTCCATCAGAGCCATCAGCCACACTGCTGGATCCTCTTTCCTCCAGGACCTCCTGGACCACTCCGATGTTTCATATTCATAGACCCGACAAAACCTGATGCTTTTACTTCACAGCCAAACTCCTAGTAACGGAACAGAGTTATTGAGAGGTCAGCAAGTATCCACTATCACCAGTGACCAACCAGCACTGAGCAAACCTGCTTATTCAGTTGTGTTCAAAGACCCCAACAGTGACGCTGCTGCCAGGTTACTTTGACTCTGTCCTTCAAAGGCTAAGAAGCTGATTTCCTCGAAAGTGATGCTATTTCTTCTCCACGGTATTTGACAGAGCCAGACTGGTTTCGAAGTTGTGAGAAGTCGAAATTGGGGAACTTGTGGGAGGTTCGTTTACTCTTTCAGGAGCCGCTCAGCAAAGCAAAGATTAGCAAGGACATCACACAGTCCTGCAGAACTTGAGGAAGACACATGAGGTCAAAGTAAGTCCCTGAGTTCCCCTGATTAAACAGAAGAAGAAGAAGAAGCTGTTTAAACTGTCGGTCTGACACTTTCACCACATCTTGCGACACGGCCCGACAGACTGAACGAGAGACACTGCACACGTTTGGTCGTCGCCAGCAGCCTGGATATCAAATGTGAGATATTGAGGTCAAATTATTTCAAGGTCTTCACCAACCAACTGTGCCGAGATGTAAGCCAGTCAATTCTAAGCCTCAAGCCTAAAATGAAAAAAAAAAAAAATAGATCGCACAGGACTGGACTTCAAAGTTCTCCAGGAGCAGGACAGTGCACGGAAATCAATAGCTTAAGGAAGCACACCAGCTCCAAAGGAAACCCTGCAGCCATGAAATCCTGGAGTGCGTACCAGACACGTCAGGAATTAGACTGATTGACAGGGTCAACCGCCGTGTCAGAGAGTCTTGCTGGGAGATGGAGACAGACACATCAACTTTGACACACGGGATGAAATGACACCCTCCTGACGTGTCAATCAAAGCTATTGCAGTCATCTTTTAAAAGCTCTTAGGGATCTGCCTCCCACCTACGGCTAAGGCAGCGCTGGGCTGGAGAAACGAAGGGTTAGGGAGGGATGGAAGGAGAACCACAGAAAATACCACCAACAGGCTTCAGGAATGTAGCACTCCAGCCTAACACCCTAATCTAATTCAGCTGTAAATGCACTCTGGGTTGCTGGAGCTCCTTGACTGGAGGCCAACCTGCATTTTTAATGTGAGACCTGTGTTTTTATACACCTATCACTGGATAAAATCCACACGTATACAGCACATTAATTCTTAGGACGAATCCATTATCCTACGTACGTTTTCACATGAAAACAAACACATTAGGTCAAAGAGTAAGTTGTAGACCTTCTAGCCCGACTTGTACAAGATTACAGCTCTCAGTGTTGAGTGTATATTAGTAACCAGAGTACACAGAGTAATCTACAGCTCCACTGGCTATTACAGACTGTAGTCCACCTGTTTCTCTGCAGACCTTATTCTCCTCCTTTCACCCTGATCTTCAATGATCAGGACCCCACAGGACCACCACAGAGCAGATATTATGTGGGTGGTGGGTCTTTCTCAGCACTGCAGTCACACTGACATGGTGGTGGTGTGTTAGTGTGTGTTGCTGGTACGAGTGGATCAGACACAGCAGTGCTGCTGGAGTGTTTAAACCCCTCAGTGTCACTGCTGGACCGAGAACAGTCCACCAACCAGAAATGTCCAGCCGACAGCGTCCTGTGGGCAGCGTCCTGTGAGCACTGATGAAGGACTAGAGGACGGCCAACACAAACTGTGCAGAAACAGATGAGCTTCTGTGTCTCCAGCTTAATATCTGCTCTGTGGTGGTCCTGTGGGGTCCTGACCATTGCAGATCAGGGTGAAAGGAGGAGAATAAAGTCTGCAGAGAAGCAGATGCTCCTGTTTCACAGTGAGTGTAGGAACAAGGAGGTGGTCATAATGTTATGGCTGATCAGTGTATCCAGGCTTACATTATCAGGGTACTTGTAAATTCAATGCTTCAAGCTATTTTTGTGCCAAAACTGAAGAATTTAGAGCATTTAATGCTGCTTTTAGCTGGTAATTGTCATGGCAAGCAGTGCATAACAAGCAGTGTTTACTGCACGAACTCGTAACCGAGCGCCACTGTTGCAATAATGAGAATTCCTGCTCTACGGGGATTTCATGTTATGGCATGTTATGTAAGCATCAAGCAAGTGGTGGTGTTCCTATGCAGGGGTTTAATCTCATTGTGAGCTCTACATAAACACAATCATTTGATGCACTGATGCTTGTAAGACACAATGAACTGGCCAATGCTTCACGTTGTATGTTTCATATGGAACGTGACAATAACCACAAATTGACTGCGGCGTTATTCAGCCAAACCCTGGATCAACACTAGGACAGCAACGAACAACTGCTTCAATAATCAAATCATCTCCTAATTTAGTGAAATTAATTGCTCAGGTGATTATGAATTGCTCAATTTCCAAATATCTATGAATCTATCAGAGATTCATGCTGTTCTTTGACTTTATAAACCACCAACCAAGACAATGCAGATGATTTCTATTCAAACATCACTGTTTCAATTAACTTTCTTCAATGAATTAAACTCTAGGCAGTGTTTGTGTTGCTCCAGGGGCCTGTGGGTGTGGGTTCGAGGGTTCGACCCCCACTCGGGTCAGTGAGGAGTTTCCTCTGAGTACTCCGGTTCCTCCCACCTCCCAAAAATAAACATGGTAGGTGAACTGTTCGTACTAAATTGCCCCTATGTGTGAATGTGTTTGGAACCCTGTGATGGACCTGCACCCCGTCCACAGGGCATTCCTGGAGCTCACTGATTACAGGTAGGCTCTGCAACCCTGTCAAGTCTTTATATTGTCAAAATGTAAAACCTTCCGTTGTCAGATCAGCAAAATTTGTGCCTCTTTATGTTGTATTAGTGACTTTTTTTTGACACATTAGTGATTGTTGCCTTAGCAACTGCCTCTCTCTGCAGCAAAGGCGTAGTTTAACTTGGATGGAGGTGACGCGTCCCCTCCAATATCCAGCAACAATTGAAATATCCTCCCCAATAATTTGATTCCTGGTCAGAGAAATAGAATGTATGGATTGACGCGTCCCTACCAATTCCCTCTGCCCCCTGTCCTCAAATTGGAATCATTACTGTAAGCAGTAACAGCAGCAGGACAACTGCGTCCCACACTGTTACGGTTCAACTTTGGTTTTCAATCTACGTGTGATGACCAGCTCACGGCCTATTAAGTAGATACAACAAGAAATGATGTCTGTCTTATTCAAGATACTAAAAATGACCTCAGGACGGACTTTTCCCTATAAAAATATGATCCGTCCAGCAGTAAACTGTGCTGTCCAGCTGTAAGCCTGATATAAACTTCAGTGAAAAGGCAACGGACTTCTTAAATGTTCAATAACAAACGGCTGCACAAAGGAAGCCATACAAACCAACATAACTGTTATTACAAGATGATCAACGAATAAAGAACACAGAACATCACTGTCGAATAAAATGAAATTGTTGAATTGAAATTTGATTGAAATTGACTGAATTACTCCTTTTTTCAACGTCACCTTGATCTGCTGCGTCCATATCCTATCATTAATGAAGACCAATCAAACCAGGCGTATAATATAAGCTCATGGGCAGACGCTTCAGTCTGTTTAGAAGAACAGGTTTCCTTTTCTTTCACTAAGAACAGGAAAATTATAGACTGTGTTTGGCAACCGTGTGCTCTCGACAGCAGTCATTGATTCAGACAATGACGGGGACAAAAGCTATTCAAAAAAATAAATTCCTTATTTTGGGATTGAACAGTCATTCTCCATCTGATTCAGTTATGATTTTATTATTATTATTATTTGACATTTTATTGCAGAAAGTTTCCCCTAAATTCTATGTAATTTTAACTAAACTGCTGGATAAACAGAACCCAAGTTTGGGTTGTGTTTTGATTATGGTTGTGCACTGCAATCCAACCATAGCAACCACTTGGGTTACCATAGCAACCACTTGTAAAAAACTATATCATAGTTGATATGGAACATCATAGCTAATATTTAGCTATCACCTACCAACACCATAGCAACCACGTAGCCTAACCAGATATATAGATGCCAAATGGTTACAATGGAGTCCCAGTTAGTTGCTATGCTGTTGCTTTGGGGTTTCTATGGAGTTTCTATAAGTGGTCGCTAAGTTATTGTCTTGGTATACTATACTGTTGCTAAGTGGTATTTATGGGCTTCATAGAGGGTTGCTAGGTGGTTGCAATGGTTGCTAGGAGTTGGTTTGCTATGCACAACTATAATCAAAACCCTGCCCAAGCTTTGGTTCTATTACTGCAGCAATGAAGATAAAATGATCCAAAATCCTGGGTCAGAATGATAGATATGGTTTTGTTAGGTGGTTGCTATGGTGTCTATAAGTGTTTTCAACAGTATCCTAAGTTGCTAAGTTTCTGTATTAGTTAGCAATGCATAACCACAATCTAACCACAACCCAAACTTTGGTTCTGATAATCAGAAATGTAGTAAAAATGAGTTTGTGTTTAGGTTAAATTCTTAAATTCAGAGAAAGAACCCAATCTGCTGGGTCAAACCAACACAATTCCAGTATTGACCCACTGCTGGGTAGCTTCACTGTCCATGAGACTTGTGCTCTGACGGATATGGATCCCTGCTCCCTCATTAGTGCGGCGCTATAGTGTCAAGGGAAACACTGTTAGGTCACTAAAGAGAAACACAAATGAATTGGAACACTTCCTCATCATCATCCTCATCATCATCATCATCATCATCATCATTAATATGCATCAGCACTGGTCCCAGAAACAAATGCACGAGAGTCTGAGTCATATTTAAAGTTCCAAACACACAAAACGAATTGTGATGTTCACTATATTGGTGAACACATTCCCTTTAACAACTTCATGGAACTGCATGATTATCTGAAACTCACATCCTTTATATGATCAAACATCACAGAACCCAGACTTCACCAGCTGCTGCTGGGATGATTTGGGCAGCCATTGCATATGACAGTTGGTAGCCTGGTAGTGATTCTGGCCAATCACAACACTTCCTTGGCCTGCCCGGTGACCACATTTGTCACCTTCAAAGACTTATGGAACCTGTACGCCTTCATGCCCAACCATATCTCATGTTGTACTCAGGCTTAGAGGAACCTAGTTTTCCCCAATTAACTGATCCTTTACTCTAATATTTTCATTCATCATCATTACATTCATACATAGGAAGATTGATTCCATTCCAACTACTTTCTTTTATTTTGTCAATAAGCGTTCCCCTTGGGCCCGTAGCCCTCACTGTGAGGGCCGAGTCATTCATTGTGGAATATCATATTTTTATAAAATTGAACTGTTTCTAAAATCCAATATAATAAAGCAGTTTTTATTACCTGAGATGTTGGTCATACGGGCCCTGAACAAATAATTTGAAGTTTTGGTCGTCTGTGACAAGCAGTTTAAGAGATTGGCATGGATCCAAGAGGCAAAATCTTCCAAAAAATTAAGACCACCTGAATTTTTGAATACATTTTCTCACAGTAATAAGCCACATTACACAATGTCATATATTTTTTTTATTTTCAACTTATACAGACCAATATGCAACTTTTTTCTTCAGACATCTAGCCCTAAACCTTGAATGTGAAGTCTCCACATTCAAAAATCGTTTGACAATTTTTGATAAAAACTTTCATTCACTTTCATCAAGATATTAAACTTCTGATAGTATGGACACATCAAGCAATTACATATTTAAGAATCCAAAGGCCTTCTATAAAGATATCTCATGTAATTACTTTGTTATTACAAAAAAAGAGGCAATGACAGAAACGCACAAAGACACACAACCGTGTATTGTGAGAGCTCAAAGGGTTAAAGGCTACTAAGTGTGTGAATCATAAAGTGTAACTTGAGCATTATTTTGAGGCACCACAATCTCCAACAATGCACTTGTAGTTTCTAGTGAATGGCAGAGATCACCACATCAGCTGAATGTGGACTGGAATACATTGGGAGTCTCTTGTTACTAAGCAACACACAGTGGAAGGAAATGGGACCTATGACGCGGTAATTAGTGGTTGGTGTGGCGGAACAGATAGCACCATTAGTGAACCACCAGAAGACTCCTAACACTACTCTGGTCCTGCTCTGTAATGTGAGTAACCTTGTAAGTCACTCTGGATAAGAGCGTCAGATAAATGCCATGAATTATTCCATGAACAGCTTCATGCTTTACTTTTTGTAAATTGAGAATTCAGCTCAGTCACTCATGAGTGTGCAGGAGACCACTACAGATATAAATAAATAAATATCTACAGGGGTTGGACAATGAAACTGAAACAGCTGTCATTGTAGTGGGAGGAGGTTTCATGTCTAAATTGGAGCAGCCTGGTGTCCAATCTTCATTAAGTGCACCAGTAAGAGCAGAGTGTGAAGGTTCAATCAGCAGGTAAGAGCACAGTTCTGCTCAAAATACTGCAATGAACACAACATTATGGGGGACATACCAGAGTTCAAAAGAGGACACATTGTTGGTGCACGTCTTGCTGGTGCATCTGTGACCAAGAGAGCAAGTCTTTGTGATGTATCAAGAGTCAGGGTATCCAGGGTAACGTCAGCACCACCAAGAAGGACCAACCACATCCAACAGGATTAACTGTGGACGCAAGAGGACGCTGTCTGAAAGGGATGTTGGGGTGTTAACCCGGAGTGTGTCCCAACAAAATGTCCTTCCCAAGAAAAATTGATGCTGTATTGGACACAAAAGGAGGCCCTAGTTCACCAAACTAATCAATTATTGTGGTCTAAAATCAGGTGTTTCAGTTTCATTGTCCAACCCCTGTGAATATATACGTCAATCTACAAAAATATCCCCGAAAAATCGTAAAGGTCGAAGGTTAAAGTTAACAGTTGTATTCGGGCTGTAGAAATTGCAACCCCTGGTTCGCCTGCAACAACGTCCTCATAAAGAGGAATTCCAAGTCTGAAGGTCTCTAATGCATCCCCTTCATTGAATTATGCAGAAATGATGAAAGCTCAGTGGAATTCCCCTTGTGTGCCATGCTTTTAAAATCATGCCCAAGCCTTTAACCACAGATTTGGAACCAAATGAGTTCCTTTCCCTCGTCATCAGGGTCAGTCACGTCTCCTTTCAAACTCTCAGCCGTGATGCGCTTTGTGGAGCTCTAATGCAGACATCCTCCAATGAATTATAGAAAGTGCAGCCTAATGCACATCCTATTTACAGTGTGTCTGTATGAACTGGCACTTTACCAGGCGACAGTGTGTGCCCACATGACTGCACACAAAGGAAATCGGAGGCCAAGGGGGCAGCAAGGTAGGGATGTGGTGGCAGGTGGCACGGCTGCTGTAACTCTTACTGAGTATGACAGCGCTCAGACTAAACACAGCTGCCTGAAAGTCTGCTAGGCTCACCTGGGCCACCAGGTATACACACACACACACACACACCCACACACACACACACTGGCTGACTTACTCTTGGAGATTTCCTCGCTGAATCGGTGCTATTCAGCCTCCTCAGTCCCTCAATCTCTCTGATATAATCACCAGTGCAGTTCACGCAGTCAATCAGAGGCTTATCAGCAGCATGATTGCTATCTGTGACAATCAATGAAAAGAGGCTCCTGCTCCTCTCAGCAGTAAGCCTCCATAATAACTCTCCTTTTCACTCATGGATACAATAACACTCACAAATCATTACTGCCTGGTTCCGTTACATGTTCTAGGACGATTACACTACATGCCCAGCCGTCACAGAGGGGCAAATATTCAGAGTCGCTGAACGCCATTGTGTTGTCGTGTGCGTACCTCTCGTAGTCGCCGTTGCAGAGGGCTCTGACAGGGATGCTGAAAGGTTTCCACACAGGGTTCAGGGTGTTCTTCACAACTTCTGTCTTGTGGCAAATAGTGAACCTGGGCACAGAAAATAACATTACAAAGGTCCAGCTGTTTCTCTGCAGATCTTCAACGATCAGGACCCCACAGGACCACCACAGAGCAGATATGATGTGGGTGGAGGGTCATTCTCAGCACTGCAGTCACACTGACGTGGTGGTGGTGTGTTAGTGTGTGTCGCTGGTACGAGTGGATCAGACGCAGCAGTGCTGCTGGAGTGTTTAAACACTGTCTCCACTCACTGTCCACTCTATTAGACACAGAGTGTCTCCAGCTTGTAGATGTAAAGTCAGAGACAGAAGCTCATCTGTTTCTGCACAGTTTGTGTTGGTCGTCCTCTAGTCCTTCATCAGTGATCACAGGACGCTGCCCACAGGACGCTGTCGGCTGGACATTTCTGGTTGGTGGACGGTTCTCGGTCCAGCAGTGACACTGAGGGGTTTAAACACTCCGGCAGCACTGCTGTGTCTGATCCACCACTCTGTGGTGGTCCTGTGGGGTCCTGACCATTGAAGATCAGGGTGAAAGTAACCCTGTTCCTGTGAAGCTGCCTTTCTACAGACATTGGATCCAACCCTAATACATCTGATCCAAATTATTGGCATTCAAAAGCCCTTGATTAGCGAAATGAGGTGTAGTAGATCTGGGGTAGAGGTAGAACCTGCATAAAGGTAGCTTTTCCAGAAGCAGGGTCAGACACCAGTGCAATATACTGTAAAATAACCCTCCTGCTTTTGGAGGGGCAAAGTCAAATGGAAAAATCCTTCAAAACATGATTAAAAGATACAGAGAAAATAGGACTCCTATCAACCGTGCAAGACCTGGTAGACCACCATCAGATAAGCAGTGGTTAAAGCTTTAATCTTTGAGAGAGAGGGAAAGAATTCAAGCTTCACTGTTGCTGCAGATCTGAAAAAATCCACAGGCTTTTCTGTCCGTCATTCAATGTGGAAAGAAGACTCAACACTATGGGTCGGAAAGGATGTGGCCAAGAAGAGGCTCTTACTGAGAAAACCAAACAGACCATTACATTAGAACAAACCGAAGCTGCAGCTGCTGCTGATCTCAGATCAATGAACTTACCACCTAGACCTCAACATCCAAACCTCAACATCTCTGAATGCGTTTCCGTTTGCTTGGAGAGAAAAAGCAGAAAACGCTCCAAGTTTGAATACTGAACGTGGTGATGAGGCGAATGGGGAAATGGGGAAAGCTGTAGGTCCAGATGGCATCAGTGCCAGGCTCCTCACATCCTGCACAGATCAGCTCTGTGGAGTCCAGTTCTTCTCATCTGATTTCTCATCTGATGAAGTCACTGGAGAGGCTGGTGGACCCTCTTCAGTTTGCTGACCAGCCTGGCCTCTGGGTAGATGCCGTTATCATCTATCTTCTACATGGAGTTCTTTCTCACCTGGAGAAGCCTCACCTGGGAACACTATGAGAATCGCTTTCCTCGACTTCTCCAGTGCCTTTAACACCATGCAGCTTGGGCTGCTGAAGGAAAAGCTGGAACATATTGGTGTGGACACACACCTTCCTAACTGGATGCTGGATTACTTCACCAACCAATGTATGTGAGGGCACTGGATTGTCTCTCAGACAAGCAGGGACACTGTTCCTCTTCCCCCTGTACACTGCTGACTTCATGTACAGCTGACCTCCAGAAGATCTCTGGTGACTCCACAATCATTGGCCTCATAACCAACGAGGGGGGCAGCAAGTACAGAGAACTGATTCAGGACTTTGTGGACTGGTGTCTGCAGAACCACCTCTAGATAAATGTGGGGAACACCAAAGAACTGGTGGTGGACTTCTACAGGTGCTGACACACCCCTCGACAAGTCAACATCCAGGGAATAGATTTTGAGAGAGTGGACTCCTATAAGTATCTGGGTCATTCGGAGTGCAGGGAGCACTCCTGAGGACCTTCTCTGACACCGTGGTGGCTTCAACCATCTTACATTTAAAGCATTTTCCAGAGCAACTTACAAAGTGTTTCGCTGTTCACTCAGAAGATATCCTTATCTAGATATTAGAGGCTGGATTCTAGATATCTGAAGCTTAGGTGCTGCCAAAACACATCAAATTGGAGACCTGGATACCAACAAGATTAAGTATTATTATAAAACTTTAATGAGTTCATCTTCTATGGCGTGGTCTGCCGGGCCAGCAGGATTTCAACGGAACACAGGAAGAGACTGAACAAACTCATAAAGGTTCTGGTTCTGAGAAGCTCCTCAGACCCAGTGCATGAGACTCTGGCAGCACTGAGCAGCTCCTTAAGTGACCAGCTGCTTCATCCTAAGTGTGTTAAAGAGAAGTATCAGAGGTCCTTCCTTCCTGCTGCTGTTAGAGTCTAAAACCATATCCCTATTGGATACGGACCCAACATCCATATCCCTAAGTGCAATTTATACGTATATATTATTTGTTTATTATTTATAGTATTAATATTATAGATTCTATACTTGCATTACTATCCCTTTGCAGCTGTAACAATGTGAATTTCCCCACCGTGTGACTAATAAAGGATCTAATCTAACTGTGGTGAGAGCTTCCTGTAGGTTCCATGATGAACATTTTAGGATTGTTGGATCTTCTTCACTCATCTTGTGCTTCTGCTCTTGGGCTGAACTTGTAGGACGGTCTGATCTGGTCATGTGGGCAGTTGTTCTAAATGTTCTCCACTTGTAAATGATGTTCCGGACAGTGGAACGGCTGATTTCTAATTGTTCGGAGATCTTTTTAAATCCTTTCTCAGACTCTTTCTGAAGACCTCAGAGAGCCCTTTGGACCTGGACATGGTGATCCCACTCACTTCAACAATTAAGAGCAAACCACGCTAATGTCTGGGGTTTAAATAAGACAGGCTCCTCCAAAGTCCTCTAACGATGGTCTAATCAGCTGCAGCTGATTTTAAATAAATGTGGGCGTGTCCTTCCTTAGAAATTACATTACTAATGAATACGTTTAAAAGACATTTCTTCAGATTGATGTTTTTGTCTCTGTGTGGACACAGCATGAGCATTCACATGAAGATGTTCCTCTTAGACCCCCCACGTAAGGAAACACATTTTTCACCTCCTTCATCTAACCTTTTGCTGCCGTATGTGGTGACCTATGGACATTCCATTTCCTTTTCTAAGGCTGTAAAACATGGGAATTCCAGGCATTTACCACATTCCTCATTCTGTGCCGTGCTTCTACATAAAGAAGCGGTAAACAGAAGGTCTCAGGAGGTTTTTCCGAAGTATGCTTCAGGCACTACAAACCAAGGACCTCTTGCTTTTGATGTTGCCGTCTCATTTAAAACCGCACACCTCTCTCACAAACACACCGTTGCATGTAGGGTGACGTGGGAAGAGGCTAACTCACGTTCCATCCTCATTACTCCTGTAGAACACCATGAAAGGGTCCGAACGACCAAAGAAGTCTTTCTTGTCCAGCTTATTGGCACAGAATTGCATAGTGACACAGTCCTGGAGGAGATTGAGAGAGAGAGAGGGAACGAAAAGGGAGAGACAGGTTAGAAATCCAGGAGGACGACAGTCAAAGCACCTGCTTCTTTAGCCATAGAGCCTCAGCCTTGGTAGACAGGAACAAGAGTATCAAATAAAAAGCAGACATGCTGTGCATCTTAATGAAGCCCAGGCACAGGGGCTTGTGTCCCTCTTTTATTTTTTCTCCTCAAGCCTCAGTTAAAATAATACTCCTAGTCTTTATCCGCTGCATAAGGAAAAGGGATAATGAGGATTAAAAAAAACATTCCGAAGCGAACAGATGTTTAGGAGCGTGAGGACATAATTTCATTGGGGGACGGGCGAGGAAAAACAAAACAATCAGGCCTTAATGTCAAGGCAGAGGGTGTGTGTGTGTGTGTGGGTGTGTGTGTGTGTGTGTGTGTGTGTGACGGGAGCTGCTTTTAACAGATGAAACGTTAGTGGATCGACGTGTCATATCTTCACCGAATAGTGAAGCTGCCATTGTTGCATAGGATGTGATTGGAGGCCAACTGAGCAGAAAGGAGGAGGACTCGTTCTCGGTGACTTAAAAGGGTGGAGAAAGGGAGGGCTGGAAGAGACTGCCAACGGTCTGAGCTAAATGACAGTTTTATGGGTGTTAAAGAGAGCGGTATAATCCAGCACACTCCAGCAGCCAAGATAACTCGTGTTCTGGCAGGCGCTGGTGTCTTAACAGAGTGGAGCTGCCGTGTGATGTCTTTCAGATGACCAGAGGCTTGAATTACACTGAGCATGTTTTTGTGTGTGATTGTATGTGTGTGTGTGTGTGTGTGTGTGTGTGGCAGGAGCTGCATTAAAGCCAGCCACGAAATTATTTATATAAGTTATTATTTATATCAGTTTTTACTTCAGTGGTCAGGACCCCACAGGACCACCACAGAGCAGCTATTATCGTTCTCGGCACTGCAGTCGCACTGACATGGTGGTGGTGGTGTGTTAGTGTGTATCAAACGTAAATCTGGAATAACACAAACAGGGTTTCTACGCGTGTGTGTGTGTGTGTGTGTGTGTGTGTGTGTGTGTGTGTGTGTGTGTGTGTGTGTGTGTGTGTGTGTTCTAGCTCCACCTCCTTTGGGTTCTAGAGGAACAGCTGGCATTATCATGCGCAGTATCATCATCTGGCCTCCTCCAAAATCACCAGAGCAATGGTCGAATCCTTCATCCTTCATTGCTGCTGAACTTTCTGATTCAACTTGAATGTGTTTCCTTTTTTAATTGAGTTGAATGTTAATTAATGAGCTTTGACCAAACTTCCTCCAGTAATCCACTCTTTCTACACAGTGAAGTTATGCATTAGTGGTTCTTAATCTCCTTAAATCTCATCTAACGCTCTCTCTCTCACACACACACACACACACACACACACACACACACACACACACACACACACACACACACACACACTTTTGTTTCCTCTCCCAAAAGTACAAGGTATGCTGTGCTTTAACTCAGTCGTCACGTCTAAAGGCTCTTTCACACAGAGTCCGATTTTAAAGTTAAATCTTTATCAGCGAGTCAGGAACTGATGGACTGCGATTCCGCATCAATTTTTCAATCAGAACCTGCTCGACGTTCTGCCACGTCTGTCAGGCCGACCAATCAGAGCTCCAGTACCGTGGTTGCAGAACAAGCAAATCAGGATAATTAAATGTTCTGCGGTTTTCGTCGTGTTCATAGTAGAACACAAATGTGTACATGACCTCCAACACGTGGACTGAAGTTCAGGAGGTCGAAGGAAATGTTTGGTGGAACAGAATTAAAAGGCTGTGACTGTGAGAAATTAGACACTTTATGCAGCCATTTTTTGTTTGTTTGTTTCTTTGCTTGTTTTTTTGTTTGCTTGTTTTTTGCTTGTTTTTTGTTTGTTTGTTTGTGTTTGTTTGTTTGTTTGTTTGTGTTTGTTTGTTTGGTTTGTTTGTTTGTTTTTTAGTTTATTTGTTTGTTTGTTTTTTGTTTGTTTGCTTGTTTGTTTGTTTTTATTTTGTTTGTTTTGGTTTGTTTTGGTTGTTTTTTGGTTTGTTTGTTTGTTTTTTGTTTGTTTGTTTGCTTGCTTGTTTGTTTTTGTTTGTTTGTTTTTGTTTGTTTGTTTTTGTTTGTTTGTTTTTGTTTTTTTTGTCTAGGAGAATCCTGACCCATTTATGGCCAAATATCCATGAACTATAGTTTATAGGGTCAGTGTGGGACAGAGTGAATAGTCAGTCACGTCCGGCCAACCTTCCAGTCACAAGCTGGTTCCCCAACCACCAGACCACGGCTGCTGGGTCAGTATAGTCCCGCCCCCTGTACTGATACAGTAATTGGGTGATGACTGAATAATTAATGATAATAACTGATCATTTTAGATGATCAGAATTAACATAATAACACACCACAGCAGTAATGACACCACTTTGCATTTTCAATACCGATACTGAAATATTCAATATCGTCTAATACTGACCAAACATCTCTTCAGATGAAGGAAATGATCTGAACATTCTGTGGCACCTTTCAGCCTTAGATCCAAAGATCTGCACTTTGCGGGCTTCATACCTCAAGATCAGAGTAACATACATGATTAACATTTAACAAACTACGAGAATTACCCCGTGATCACCGTGGGGTGAGTTATCCGTGAGTAACGCAGCTCAGAAAACATTCACTTCAGTCCACCTGAATTAAATCTAAATTTCAGGTGTGTGTGTGCTTGACCTGATCAGTGAGAGGGGGCGGGGCTCATACTCACCAGATATTGAGTTATAGAGGAAAATGAAAAAGAAAGAGCTGTTATTACCTCTTATTTTTAAATGACATAATGCAAATTTCAGAATAAAAGTCCTAAGAAGAGGTAATAATGATGCATAAATAGAGAATAATAAAGAACATCCAGGTTTTTGTTTGTTTGTTTGTTTGTTTTTTAACCATTGTCAAGTATTTTTGAAGAAATTATTATTGTAAATATCTTTGTCAATCTTAAATTATTACAAATAATGCATCAACATTATATAGGAGGTCACTAAATGCACAAGCAGTCCGTGGGAATCGTGTCCACACTGCAGATAGAGCTACCAGAGGTGAGGATGAACAAAGCTGGACTCTCCTGTTACATTTATATTTACTGCCTTTATCTGATGCTTTGATCCAGAGCAACTTACAAGGTCAGTCATATGACAGACGAGGGTCAGCTTAGTGACCCGGACTGGGAATCGAACCCCAGTCTCCTACATGGTGTGGGTGTGGTGGCTCGCTGGTGGTTGAATCTCACCAACCACCTTTAAATGTGTGTGTTTAGAGAATACAACATTTACGGCATTTAGGAACAACAGCTGTGTGTGTGTGTGTGTGTGTGTGTGTGTGTGTGTGTGTGTGTGTGTGTGTGTGTGTGTGTGTGTGTGGTATGCATGCTCTACCCATATCTGGAAACCATTAATCTAATCTAGCTGTTATCTCTTGATAGGCCAGCTGACCATCACAGTCAGTGTGATGGGGAAGGCCACATCCCTGTTTGATGGCCAGCCCTCTGAAGTGTGGACGAACTGATCAGGATCAAAAGAGTGTGTGTGTGTGTGTGTGTGTGTGTGTGCAATATCTGTGGACTTAATTAAACTGGCAAAATATTTTGTACAGCGAATAACATCAATGCCTACAGACAGCTGCCTGCTGGTCCTGCGTAAGTATCTGGATCATAACACAAACAAACAAATTTGCTCAGAGGACCTGCTGCGTCAAATTGAGCTATTTTGCAGCGTTTAGTTTATTGGAAGAAGCAATTGGTTATGGTGTACAGAAACACAATTACAAGCGAGCACAATTTAGAGCCATTAACTTGGCACACATTTCTACTCAAGCATAGATCCAATACCAATTGGGTGATTACTGAATAATTAGTGATAATAACTGATCCTTTTGGATGATCAGAAATTAACATAATCAATAACACATCACCGCAAGGACACCACTTTGCATTTTTAATAACGATACTGAAGTATTCAGTATCGTCTAATACTGACCAAACATCTCTTCAGATGAAGGAAATGATCTGAATTTTATATGAAGCACTAACCTTATAACCCTTAAACCAATTATCTGGGATTTTTCATAAATTGACAAATATTTATTCACCATTTTCAACATTTAGCATATATATATATATATATATATATATATATATATATATATATATATATATATATATATATATATAGTTTAATTAAATTCAATAAAAGAAAATTAGTTTAATAGAAATGCAGCTGAAATACATATAAATATATGAAATGCTTATAATTATAAAACTATAAATGACTAATTGTTCTTAAATATTGTTTAAAATATATTTTTAAAAGTTACTTTACCTAGATCTCCTCATAACGTTCAAATGAAATATATGGAATAAATATTTTAAAATAAAGAATTTTAAGGGAATTTATCAGTTTTAATTCACATTATCATATCACTATTCAGCATAAACATATTTCAGTGTTTTGCCGGCCGTTTGCGTTTGTGTGCCCTGATTAGTTTAGAAATGGGTCCGTTCGGAATCGGAAATGTCTGCCCCAGTATCAGATTGACGTGACCTGGTGGTTGGGACATGATCGGAAGGTTGCCGGTTGATTCCCTGAGCAGGCAGGATTTGACTGGGTGCCCGCTGAGTGCGACCCTGCTCCCGGGCACCATGGATAGAGCTGCCCACTGCTCTGGGCACATATTAGTGACTAGTGTGTATGCCAGCCCACTAGACCTATAAGCACGTATACGTCTATCTGTCGACACAGACAGGCTACGCTTACTGCTATTTATCAAATGTCTTGTTTTATTATCTTTGTTGTCTGTTTTCTGTAAACAGTCCCTAAAGCTACCGTTGTACCTTCAGTGTTTTAAAAAAGTGGAATCCTCAAAAGAATCAACTTAAATTACTGAATCATAATGAAATAGTTTATTAAGGAATCACATATAAATGGAATCACTGTTCAGGATTTAAATCCTTCCCTCGCTGCCTTCAGCTTTGATCTGGAACATCTCATGCTCCTCACATAACCACAGATACTATTCAAATGCCGTTTGCACATTATGCAGGGTGATGAACTGCATGATCCGACACAGTGACTTATATGCATTGAATCCTGCCAGCTATGGACCCTCTTGGCTATAGAATTACAATTAGCACAGCAGAGGTCGTCACCATTAGTTTTTATGGTTCAATCCCAAAGGTGGACAGAGGGTGAAAATGAGAAGCCACCTGCCTATAGCCTCGAGGAAGAGGATAAATCTGACTTTACGTATCAGCGGTGATACGGTGGAGAAGAGAGGGTTAAGACCATCCTCATACTGTTAACGAGCTGTGTGTTTGTTTCACATTATCTAAAATGTTTACAAATAAGATATTAAAACACAGTGATACACAAGCCACTGTCCTTAAAACCACTGAACAAAATAACTGAAGACGTATACTTGCAACATCTACAGACACATTCAAAGGAAATAGCTTTTGTCACACTCTTTGTCCTAGCAGGAACTATAGCAGTTGCTCTGAATCTGTGTCTGTATGAAGTCCCTAATTGTGCTATAATACACTCCCAGCTGCTGCTGCCGTTTTGTGAATACCATAATATTGGTGTGGCAGAGGAATTTAATAAAGGACAATGGGGAGGAACAGGCTCTAGGGCGTTCCTGTGAGATAAAATAGAGAGAGGCAGAGTAGACCTGTCTCCTTTTCTCCGTCAAATATAACAATTATAACAGTAGACTTCAACCGCGTGTCTGGAGTTTCCTCTTCAAAGCGAAACCATGAGAACCAGTGCCGCTGGCTATAACCCAATCCCAGATTACCAGTGGCTGCTGAAATGCTGAGACTATGCGCATAATAGCTATAATCTGTGTGTCAGCAAATAAACTACAATATTGCAATATTGAGCAGTGACTGGAATTCTGCCCTATTACTGCCGTCATTACGGCAATGTGCTCCAGAGCAATCCATCTGCCAACTCCATCAAATCCTTCTCCAACAACATTTTATAAACTGGACTGTAAAATGGTAGATATGCAACTGTGTATTTTGACCAGAGCGTGCAACAGTGAGATTAATGGGCTCAAGCACCTCCAATAACACAGGATCAGTAACTGATCAGTGCAGTGATTTATCAGTCTACTCATGCTTTAGTGAGTTCAGCAAGCACTGAGATCAATAACTGATCAGTGATTTATCAGTCTACTCATGCTTTAGTAGAGTTCAGTAACACTGAGATCAATAACTGATCAGTGATTTATCAGTCTACTCATGTTTAGTAGAGTTCAGTAACACTGAGATCAATAACTGATCAGTGATGATTTTATCAGTCTACTCATGCTTTAGGCGGGGGATTCAGTAACACTGAGATCAATAACTGATCAGTGATTTGTCAGTCTACTCATGCTTTGTAGTAGGCTCAATGTACTGAGATCAATAACGATCGATGATTTATCAGTCTACTCGCTGCTAGTAGGTTCAGTAACACTGAGATCAATAACTGATCGATACAGTGATTTATCAGTCTACTCATGCTTTAGTATAGAGTTCAGTAACACTGAGATCAACTAGCACAGTCAGTGATTTATCAGTCTGCTCATGCTTTAGTAGAGCTCAGTAACACTGAGATCAATAACGATCAGTGATTTATCGGTCTACTCATGCTTTAGTGAGCTCAGTAACGCAGGATCAATGGCGATCAGTGATTTATCAGTCTACTCATGCTTTAGTAGAGGCTCCAGTAACACTGGGGTCAATAACTGATCACAGTGATTTATCAGTCTACTCCTTGCTTTATTGGGTTCAGTAACACTGAGATCAATAACTGATCAGTGTGATTTATCAGTCTACTCATGCTTTAGTATTAGAGTTCAGTAACACTGAGATCAATAACTGATCACAGTGATTTATCAGTCTACTCATACTTTAGTAGAGTTCAGTAACACTGAGATCAATAACTGATCAGTACAGTGATTTATCAGTCTACTCATGCTTTTAGTAGAGTTCCAGTAACTTTTCAAGATCAACCCTTTGATCAATTACAGTGATTTATCAGTCTACTCATGCTTTAGTAGGTTCAGTAACACACCAGAGGATGTCTTTAGTCAGTACAGTGATTTATCAGTCTACTCATGCTTTAGTAGAGTTCAGTAACACTGAGATCAATAACTGATCAGTACAGTGATTTATCAGTCTACTCATGCTAGTAGAGTTCCGTAACACTGAGATCAGCCAACTGATCAGTGATTTATCAGTCTACTCATGCTTTAGTAGAGCTCAGTAACACTGAGATCAATAACTGATCAGTGATTTATCAGTCTACTCATGCTTTAGTAGAGCTCAGTAACACTGAGATCAATAACTGATCAGTGATTTATCAGTCTACTCATGCTTTAGTAGGCTCAATGTGCACTGAGATCAATAACTGATCACAGTGATTTATCAGTCTACTCATGCACTTTGGTAGGTTCAGTAACACTGAGATCAATAACTGATCAGTGCAGTGATTTAATCAGTCTGCTCCCATGCTAGTAGAGTTCGAGTAACACTAGGATCAACGCTTTGATCACGGTGATTTATCAGTCTACTCATACTTTAAGTAGAGTTCAGTAACACTGAGATCAATAACTGATCAATTACAGTGATTTATCAGTTTACTCATGCTTTAGTAGTGTTCAGTAACACTGAGATAAACTGTTGATAATTAAAGTGATTTATCAGTCTGCTCATGCTTTAGTAGAGTTCAGTAACACTGAGATCAATAACTGATCACAGTGATTTATCAGTCTACTCATGCTTTAGTAGAGTTCAGTAACACTGAGATCAATAACTGATCAGTGATTTATCAGTCTACTCATGCTTTAGTAGAGTTCAGTAACACTGAGATCAATAACTGATCAGTGATTTATCAGTCTACTCATGCTTTAGTAAGGTTCAATGCTTACTGAGATCAATAACTGATCACGATGATTTATCAGTCTACTCATCTGCTAGTAGAGAGCTCAGTAACAGATCAATAACTGATCACACAGTGATTTATCAGTCTACTCATGCTTTAGTAGGTTCAGTAACACTGAGATCAATAACTAGTCAGTACAGTGATTTGTATCAGTCTACTCATGCTTTAGTAGAGTTTAGTTACACTGAGATAACTGATCAGCAGAGATTTATCAGTCTACTCATGCTTTAGTAGAGTTCAGTAGCTTTCAGGATCAATAACTGATCAGTGGTGATTTATCAGTCTCATGCTTTAGTAGAGTTCAGTAACACTGAGATGTCGCTTTACAGTCAATTGCAGTGATTTATCAGTCTACTCATGCTTTAGTAGAGTTCAGTAACACTGAGATCAATAACAGTCAGTACGGTGATTTATCAGTCTACTCATGTGGTGAGTTTAGTAACTTACTGGATCAATAACTGTCCAGTATTGATTTTATCAGTCTACTCGTGCTTTTAGTAGGTTCAGTAACACTGAGATCAATAGCGCTGATCACGGTGATTTATCAGTCTACTCATGCTTTAGTAGAGTTCAGTATCACTGAGATCAATAACTGATCAGTACAGTGATTTATCAGTCTACTCATGCTTTAGTAGAGTTCAGTAACACTGAGATCAATAACTGATCACAGTGATTTATCAGTCTCTCATGCTTTAGTAAGGTTCAACACTTTGAGATCAACAGCTGATCAGTGATTTATCAGTCTACTCATGTGCTTTAGTAGCGTTCAGTAACACTGAGATCAATTAACTGATCAGTGATTTATCAGTCTACTCATGCTGGTAGAGTTCAGTAACAGATCAATAACTGATCACAGTGATTTATCAGTCTACTCATGCTTTAGTAGAGCTCAGTAACAGATCAATAACTGATCACAGTGATTTATCAGTCTACTCATGCTTTAGTAGAGTTCAGTAACACTGAGATCAATAACTGATCAGTACAGTGATTTATCAGTCTACTCGTGCTTTAGTGGAGTTCAGTAACACTAAGGATGTCGGCAGTCCAGTACGGTGATTTATCAGTCTACTCATGCTTTAGTGAGTTCAGTAACACTGAGATCAATAACTGATCAGTACGGTGATTTATCAGTCTACTCATGCTTTAGTAGAGGTTCAGTAACACTGAGATCAATAACTGAGTCAATTACGGTGGTTATCAAGTCTACTCGTAGCTTTAGTAGAGTTCAGTAACACTGAGATCAATAACTGATCAGTACAGTGATTTATCAGTCTACTCATGCTTTGGTAAGTTCAGTAACACTGAGATCAGCCTTCAATAGTCAGTACAGTGATTTTATCCAGTCTCATGCTTTAGTAGAGTTCAGTAACACTGAGATCCAATAACTGATCACAGTGATTTATCAGTCTACTCATGCTTTAGTAGAGTTCAGTATCACTGAGATCAATAACTGATCAGTGCAGTGATTTATCAGTCTACTCATGCTTTAGTAGAGTTCAGTAACACTGAGATCAATAACTGATCACAGTGATTTATCCAGTCTACTCATGCTTTGGTAGAGTTCAGTAACACTGAGATCAATAACTGATCAGTGATTTATCCAGTCTCATGCTTTAGTAGCGTTCAGTAACACTGAGGATACAATAACTGATCACGATGATTATCAGTCTACTCATGCTTTAGTAGAGTTCAGTAACACTGAGATCAATAACCCCAGTCACGGTGATTTTATCAGTCTACTCATGCTTTGGTAGAGTTCGGTAACACTGAGATCAATAACTGATCAATTGCAGTGATTTATCAGTCTACTCAATAGCTGTAGAGTTCAGTAACGCAGGATCAATAACTGATCCAATTACAGTGATTTATCAGTCTACTCATGCTTTAGTAGGAGTTCAGTAACACTGAGATCAATAACTTTGATCAGTACAGTGATTTATCAGTCTACTCATGCTTTAGTAGAGTTCAGTAACACTGAGATCAATAACTGATCAGTACGGTGATTTATCAGTCTACTCATGCTTTAGTAGAGTTCAGTAACACTGAGATCAATAACTGATCAGTACAGTGATTTATCAGTCTACTCATGCTTTAGTAGAGTTCAGTAACACTGAGATCAATAACTGATCAGTACGGTAGTTTATCAGTCTACTCGTAGCTAGTAGAGTTCAGTAACACTGGATCAATAACGCGCTGATCAGTACAGTGATTTATCAGTCTATAATGGCACACAGTAGAGTTCAGTAACACTGAGATCAATAACTGATCACAGTGATTTATCCAGTCTACTCGTGCTTTAGTAGGAGTTCAGTATCACTGAGATCAATAACTGATCCAGTACAGTGATTTGTCGATCACTCATGCTTTAGTAGGTTCAGTATCACTAGGATCAATAACTGAGCAGTACGGTGATTTATCCAGTCTACTCATGCTTTAGTAGAGGTTCAGTAACGCACTGAGATCAATAGCACAGTCAGTACAGTGGAACATCAGTCTACTCATTCTTTAGTAGGTTCAGTAACGCAGGATCAACTAATAACTGATCAGTACAGTGATTTATCAGTCTACTCATTCTTTGGTAGGTTCAGTAACACTGAGATCAATAACTGATCAGTACGGTGATTTATCAGTCTACTCATGCTTTAGTAGAGTTCAGTAACACTGGATGTCAACCCCAGTCAGTACAGTGATTTATCTGATCCTACTCAATGCTGAAGTAGAGTTCCAGTAACACTGAGATCAATAACTGATCAGTACAGTGATTTATCAGTCTACTCATGCTTTAGTAGAGTTCAGTAACACTGAGATCAATAACTGATCAGTGATTTATCAGTCTACTCATGCTTTAGTAGAGTTCAGTATCACTGAGATCAATAACTGATCACAGTGATTTATCAGTCTACTCATGCTTTAGTAGAGTTCAGTAACGCTAGGATCAATAGAATCAGTACAGTGATTTATCCAGTCTACTCATTCTTTAGTATTAAGAAGTTCAGTAACACTGGATAATAACTAGTCAGTACAGTGATTTATCAGTCTACTCATTCTTTAGTAGAGTTCAGTAACACTGAGATCAATAACTGATCAGTACAGTGATTTATCAGTCTACTCATTCTTTAGTAGAGTTCAGTAACTTGCACAGGATCAATAACTAATTGGTAGATTTATCAGGTCTACTCGTAACTGAAGTAGAGTTCAGCTGTAATACTGAGATAAATAACTGATCACTGGTGATTTATCAGTCTACTCATTCTTTAGTAGAGTTCAGTAACACTGAGATCAATAACTGATCAGTACAGTGATTTATCAGTCTACTCATTCTTTAGTAGAGTTCAGTAACACTGAGATCAATAACTGATCAGTACAGTGATTTATCGATCTCATGCTTTAGTAGAGTTCAGTAACACTGAGATCAATAACTGATCACAGTGATTTATCAGAATCTACTCATGCTTTGAAGTAGAGTTCGAAATTATCACTGAGATCAATAACTACAGTCACAGGATTTTCACACAGTTAACATTCACATCAACAACATTATCATCCAAACAGTGAAGAAAGCTCAAGTATATCAGACAGTTTGGGCTCATTAAACACAGATGTCTGTTTCTGCAGGACACAGCGTTACTGGCAACCTCTGAATATGTGATAAAGAATGGCATTGCATGGCAAGTAGATCCCTGGAGTGTGATGGTTAATGAAGACCTTCTATATCCACTGTACAGTTACAGACAATAGACACAGCTTTGCTGGCAGCTTTCCACTTGTTCCTAGCAGATCTTCTATATATTCCCACGTAAACTCTATTTTCCCCCAGATGCACTTTAATTAATTAGCACTATCTCCACACGATAAACAATGCATCCATTTCAAGCGCGTGCACATAGCGCCCTCTCCTGTTTGAACCTTCATTTAAGCGATGTGCACATTCAAAACACATTCCTTTTTTGTTTTCGTGATCATCTCTTTTGATTGCACTTTAACTGCAAGTAATTACTTGTTGTGGTAGGAATCCCCTTATCCTTCCACCCCGTTGTTTACTCTGGCTTTCAAATCAAAGAGCACTTTAAGCAGATGCATCTAAACATAGTTAAAACACGTTACACTTGAGGAAAGTGTCCTCTGTGGCAATTCTAGCTGCTTGACTCGCAACATTACAAACGAGCAAATGTGGAACTTGAAACAAAATGTGCATTTAGAAGTTGTCCCAAAGTTTTGAGGCATCAAAGGCCATCTCAGGATTCTGAGAGCATCCAGGCCTTTGAAATTGACTTCAGAGAGAACAGTTGCCAGACTGACCAGAGAGGCGAAACTGATGTATCAGCAGTTACCCTACAGGGGCTTAAAGGACTCACCCCTGATTAACTGTCGTCAAAGCTGCCAGTGCCCACATTTAAGTCCATCTTGGGGTTTCCAGGCTGTGACTTGTGTTATTTACCAGAATCCAATGAAAACCATGAGTCTCTTGTTCCAAAAACACAACCTATTTCTACACATAAGTTACACAAACAAGCGCCACTTACCCTGCAGTTTCCCAGCTCCTCTGCTGTTAAAATGATGGTGCCACACTTCTTCCCTGGGATGCCACTGAAACCAAGCCAAATGTAAAGCATGAGTCCTAAACTGTCCGTCCTAGAACGTGAAGAACATGGTGCTGTTCTGTATTATGCTGCCACACATCCTCGGCATTTAACCAATCCGCTTTTGATGATGCAAACCGCGCACATTAGTGAATTTACACACTAGGGAGCAGTGAGTACACATGCCCGGAGTGGTGAGCAGCCTTATCCATGGCCTGCCAGTTCAGGGAATCAAACCAGCAACCTTCCAGTCACAGTTCTGGTTCCGCCTTTACCAGGCCGCGGCTGCCTGACTGATGCCAACCCCATTGCTGACATTCAGGTTATGTCAGATGTACTGTGGCCATTCAAATATACTTCAGACTTGTGCAAATGATTAGACATCAGTGTAAATCAGTAAATCAATTATGTCACGTAAAAAATGAAATGGACGTAGAATTCTTTATGTATGTTTTATTTTTTCCCCAATATGTTTCATAAAATAACATCTATTACATAGAACCAACCTGTTGGCCTGACCAGCTGAACCACTGGTAGAACCAAGCTTGACCATGTTTGACCAAGCTTACTGACCAGCATAGCCAGCCTCATCAAAATGACCAACCAGCTGGACCAGCAAGACTAAGCTGGTCAATCAACTACGACCAAGCTTGATGCAGCCAGCATGGAACAAAATGAAATGCAACACACTGATCAAGAGCTGGTTAACCATCTGGATTACAGTTACTTTGACTTTGACTTTGACCTCCAAAGACCAGCTTAGACCACAGTGCAGTTTGGTGTGGCTGGTGCAGGAAATCTTCTGACCGTGGTGTCCAGAGCACCATTTGGTGGCCTCAGGGCCACCATTAACAGATCTCAGATTGCATCTCCCAGCCGAGCCAGACCTCTTAGACACTCACATATTAGTGGAACATGAGTGTCATGTTTGATCAAAACATGGTCAAGTTCATATAAATATTTACATTCTCTTAATGTTTTCATGCCAAATGAATTAAATTTGAGCAACTTTGGATCTCTGGAAAATGGCGGCATCTGGTCACCTTGTCTCCTTTAAATACTTTCTAATTTACTGGCGAATAAGGCAGAGCTATTTAAGTCCCTTCTAAGCTGGAGAGCGAAGTCAGTCCAGAATGTCTCATTATAAAAACTGTTACTAAAATAAATAGATTTTACTTCAGTACTACACACACACACACACACACACACACACACACACACACACACACACACACACACACACACACACAGGATCAGATTAGACTGCAGTGGGAGCTGAATGGTCATGGAGTCGGTCAGACTGGATATATAAAATATTAAACACCCTATAAACAGTCGTTTTAATAAAAAAGCTGCTGAATTTGAATCTGGTATTTGTTTTTTTTTTCATTGCACAATAAATGGATCAATAGGAATGCTCCAGTGTAACGTACATGGACTCAGAGAGGTAGGTGGGGGCGGAAGTACGGAACACGGTACATGAAGAATGACCAAGACGACCAGGCGAGACATGTAGACAAGACGAGTAGTCAAGAAGACCGACAAAGACGCACTGAGAACAAGGAGATCTTGTACACAGGAGAACACTAGACAAGACTGGAACATGATAATGATGGGACAGGGTTAGGAATCGGAAGCAGCTGGGAATGGGCGGAGACAGGACATGTGCTCAGAAGCACCAGAGAGATAAACAAAACAAAGACTAGAGGGACAAGGCAGATACGTGACATCCAGATTGTGTTCGAATGCAGGAAACTTTAAGACCTAATAATGGACGGCAGTAAAGCGTGCAGTAACGAGTTGGTCAGACAAGTATTTGAGCAAACGAAGGACCGTGGGTTTCATACGAACAGATGGACATTTCTAAAGTCAGCGTATTCTGACTCGTGTGCATTTGAGTTTTATGAAATCATGGACGAATCACTGATTAACGCTGATTAAAACACAGTGGACGTTGGGTTTGCTGGTGACCTGCCTGAACAGTGGTCCATGTTCATCCGTTTGGATCGGGTTGCTTACAGTGTACATATTAACCCTTCGGCCTAAATGGAAATTATATCTACGACGTATCCACTGGTTTCTATTGAAAGTTAAGTAGGTTTTGGTCCAATATGGAGATACAAGGCTTTCACGTGACAGTGACAAATTATAATTATCTCATAAAGAGAAACGGTGACATCAGAGAGTTCGATACAGTGTTATTCTGAGCTTAACCGAACGTGGTGTATCCTGTAATAAGGTCGTTTGGTCTCTGGAGATCATCAGTAAGGGTATAATATCTGATTCTAACAGAACTCTGCTGGAGGTATTTTATAAGAAGGTCAAGTTTTTTACAAAACGTATCCCTGCTGGGCACAATTACAGTAGAAGATCTGGGCGCTTTTTCCGTAGCGATGTCTTGCGCTTTCTCAGAGTGGCGAAAAACCCTCACAGGTCAGGGTTGATACCTGCGAGGCTGCAGATGCAGGATTTCCACTCAGTATGCATGCATTCCTCCCGCCTCCAGCCAGGAAGAAGAGGATAATTAGGTGATGTATCAGGAGCAAGCCTACAGATGTGAGATCCAGTTAATTAGGTGTACATTTGCAGTTTAGAGCAGCTATAAACTCCTGACCTAAGCTATAATGCCATTAGTCGGTTGTTGTAAAGGGAAGTGCTTAAGTAGAGCCTTGAGACCCAGGACTGGTGAATGAGCAGTTCACCTTTATCCTCCAGGAGATTCAGTCGCGCTGGTGAATTAAACACTGTAAATAATTCAAACGAATTCACCCAGTTTCTCCATTAACCTCCAAACTCCTGCCTCAGTCTCCAAGGTGACCTGAGTTATCTTCCCTTCTTTCTATCTTACCCCCGAGTGCTCCATATGTTAGGACCTCTCGTGCTCGTTTTTTCCATTTCAACACCAGTGGAGGCTTGTCAGATTGAAGCAGTTCACACAGCCGTCATTGTATGGCCGTAATTTCAAAAATGACATTGGAGTTTCATTTCGAGGTCTTCGTTGTCTCATGGGAAGCATTTCAGCCTAAATTAATTGCCCTTGAATTATTAACACAATTGTTCAACTCCAGACCAAATGGATCCTTGACATAATGTGTTGGATTATAAACCAAAGACGAGTTAAAGGGGTTGGAACACAAGTGTGAGAAAGGTTAACTCATTTCCTCAAGGTCCGAGCAACCGCTCTGAAACAATGCAGCGCTGGAAGATGAGCTTCAGTGGACATGCCACGAGGGAGCGTTAAAGCAGGGGGTTATCTGGAGCACCAAGCTTGCCGTAAGTGCATGTAGCTTCATTCACGTTTAATGAAGCTCTGAATGTTCAGTGTCACAGAATACACATCAGCAAGCACATAAAATCCAATCAGCCCATCCTGCTTTCCTCAACTCAGCACTCCTCCGCCAGGCTGAGAAAATCGACTCGCGCCACAGGACTGGAACCAGATCATTCACAATTGCCTGAAAATCTCGGGACTTTAATGGAATTAATCGTGGAGCGCGGGCTTTAGAACAGAATGCTGGAAGAAGGCGGAGGCAGCGTGCATGTCTCACTGCTAAAAAAGCTTCTTTGATACCACATCCATTCACCAGCTTCCCTAAATGCACTCATTCATTCCGATGGGACACCAAAGTCTCAGATGATGAAACCATTGGAAATGCACCAGCCAATTTCCTATTACAACCCCCACCCGTGTGGCAGGTTGTTTATTATGGATGTGGCTTTTACTGCTCACTGCTGCCAACCCGCTGCAGAGGAGCCGAGCAGAATCAATCACACTCATCCTCCTCAAAGCCCTGCGACTGATTCGCGTCTGATCAAACTGAATGCCCTACTGGCTTCTGTTAACATTCAGAAGTGCTGTGTAATGTTTGCTGTTAATTTATGCTCAGTCACTGGCAGCCAATGGGGTTGCTCCGCTCAGAAAGGCTTTACTGTGTTATGCCATGTGTGCCATGTCTGTAGGTTTCTCTGATCCTGAGTTATGAAGCCTAGAAAACGGGCATGAAACAGTCCGCAAAGTGTGGCTGTACGAGTTAAGTATCAATGACTTTCAAGCTTCCACTGTTGGATGTGGTTGGTCCTTCTTGGTGGTGCTGACGTTACCCTGGATACCGTGGCTCTTGATACATCACAAAGACTTGCTCTCTTGGTCACAGATGCGCCAGCAAGACGTGCACCAACAGTTTGTCCTCTTTTGAACTCTGGTATGTCCCCATAATGTTGTGTTCATTGCAGTATTTTGAGCAGAACTGTGCTCTTACCTGCTGATTGAACCTTCACACTCTGTTCTTACTGGTGCAGTTAATGAAGATTGACCACCAGGCTGCTCCAATTTAGACATGAAACCTCCCACTACAATGACAGCTGTTTCAGTTTCATTGTCCAACCCCTGTAGACTCTCACAGTGAGGGCAAACTTGTCTTCTCAGCTTTATAACTCAGGAATGCCTTCACACACCAGCACAGTACACATACGGTTAGAAACAGCAGAACCTACCGGTTCTAAAATAATAGTGCAGTGAAGTGTCTGTAAGTAATTGTGGAATATCATGATTATATATATTTTTTATTGTTAATACAATGATTAATATTATATTAATCATAGCATTTTTATAGGCTTCTTTATAGTAAAGCAGTATTCATTACCCAGTTTTTGGCCATATTGGCCCTGAACAAAATCCTTTAATTAAAAACAAAATTGTTCTGTTAGTTCTTACATTTCAAATAATTACATATTTGAGAAGCCAAATGTCGTCCATATGTCATATGATCTCATATGATTACTGTGTTATTGCAAATAAACGTGGCAAAAAACAGGGGAAATACATTAAATACATTAATATTATATAAAATACATTATATATTTATAAAATAGAGCCCTAAGGGTTAAGCTGACAGAAATGGACTTCAAGTGAGCACACAGTGACTCACGCAGCTTTCCAGTTCAACATAACTAGAACAAAAAACAGCAACAAAGCAGCAGCGGGACTTTATGGAACAGTGCATTAAGTACCATTGCAATGATGAGTCAGATTCAGGTTTGCACCCAGAGCTGGAACATCCTGTGCCCTCTAAAGCCTGCAGCGAGAGGCTGAACAATACAGCATGAGAATTCACCTTACGCTGTGCATTATCATGGAAAAGCTGTAGCCACAGGCTTGGTTCCAGACAAGCGTTCAGTACAATGTCAAGATAAACCGCAGTATTGATTGGGGATGAAGGACAGGTGTAGGTGAGGGAGAGACACATACACAACATATCATTTACAGGCAAATCTTGAGGAGACTGTAAAGTGTGCTGGTTTCGTAACCTGGACGTGTGCCACTGCGTTCTGCTTCTAAAGTCAGATTACCATGAAGTCAATACTACAGACACCTTTTCCTGTTCGGCTGAACTAGAGCAGCGCTGATCAAACAAGGCTTGAACAAAGCGCACTAACGAAGCCAGAGCTCTAATGGAAGCTGGGGGGGTTCCATACTGATCACACATGAAAGCGAGGAGCCCCCAAACTGGAGAGCATGGCTGTTATTCACTGGAACTATTTACAGAACCCTTTCTCGGGCGTCGGCCGTGTTTTAGTGTGTAATTTCACACGGGTGGGCCTAATATGAGACGAGGATATGATTTATGAAGGCACTTCCGAACCTAATAAGTTGCGTGCTGTTTGTGAGGCAGATTCTACATGCTACATCAGGAACCATTCATCAGAGTGTGACAGAGCGCTGGCCCTCCACTGCAATCTGAATTTCCGCTCAGGCTCGTCCCGCAACAGGACGCGAGACGTTAACTCGCAGCCGAGGAAACTACATTCCAATTAAACACCAGGTCACGCCACACTCTGCTGGCTCCTGTGGTCTTCCAGTTATTGAGGTGTCCCAAAACGAGTGGATAATCTCTTCCCTGGTGGCCGAGGGGGAGAAAACACTCTTAGTGTAATTTAATTGTAACCAGCGTTGTCATATGAAGCTGCAGGAAGGCAAGCATCTGGGGAGGCATGCATGTTCACTCATTAAGATGAAAAACGACGCTGGTATTTAAGCAGGCAGGCAGGCAGGCGGCAGCTGGGAGAAGGCAGGTACTTGGACAGGTAGCTCAGAATGCCCTGCAGGCAGTGCAAACACAAACTGCATTATTCAGGCCATCGATGGCCAAATTACTATATCATACTTCCTGACCAGGGTTGGGTATCGCTGAGTCCCACGTCCACACTGAACAACAAACATCCAGAAAAGATAAATGATGTGAACTTTACAGACTGACTTCAAGAAGCTGAAGATCAGATCTAAGCATTTGAACTCCTGAGAGACACATTTCTAGGCTTCAAAACTCAGGATTAGAGGAACCTACAGGCATGATACACACAGCCTAGTGGTTTGGGACCCATCTCTGAACTGGCAGGGCATGACACTTAACTGCCCAGCTGCTGCCCAATGCTGCCCATTGGTCTGGGCATTGTGTGTGTATCACTGTGTGTGGATGGGTTAAATATGACAGATTCCCTGAGTGCAGCACAGTGGCTCTATGTGCACCTAACTTTAATCATTTTAAATAACTTTATTTAAGATCCAGGAAATAACTATATATGGCATGTTTGACTGAAAACGGTGAATAAATTTGTCAAATTATAGAAATTTCCCTCAAAATTGGCCGAAGAGCTATAAGGTTCAATCCCATTTAAAGAAAGGCGTCTATAAAGCACTGAAAATGGTTCTTTGATAATTTTAACTAATAATAGAACTTAATTTATGGTGTCACATAGAAGCACTCTTATAAAATATCTGAATTGAATTACATGCAATTTTCAACCAAAGCAACGATCCATCTAATCGTGCAGAGTTACCATCATTTTACTACCAAAGAACCCATGAAGAACCGGTTTTATAAGTGAGAAGAAGTTGATGAGCCATTACTTGGATGATACTTTCTAATAATAGAATTGAATGGTTTCTTAATTATTGTAAGTGATGATGTAACTGCTTTTAAATGGTGTATTATTTGCTACCATGTTGGATCTGAATAAGTAGTTATTTATTCATCAGTGACGTCACTTTTATTTTAGGTAAGAAATGAAAACAGTGGCATATTTCAATATTGAATGTTTTAATTAAATACATTTTTTAAATAATTTTGAAGCATTTCTAACCAACACTAACTCATAACTTACTTATTACAGGCGTATAAGACCTTTAATCTCTTTTCACTGTATCATGGTGTTACGGTGACAGCGCAGTGGAGATCAGAAATCAGGACGGTCAGGTTTGTTGAAGGCTGTTTTGAGGGAAACCTTACGCAGAGACTGGCAGTGAGGTTCCTGTTATTGCTTCTAGAGCTTGTAGGCCCATCGGGGGGGAGGTGTGAAGGCTGTTGGGCAGCACTGGGCCGTTCTCCTCCATTGTAAACAGTACAGATGCATCTGATTCTAATCTTCTATTTTGCTCTCCGTGCAGGAGAGCTCAGCGTTCCAGAGTCAGCCTTTTCCTTCTCTGTTGTGACGGTACAGTGGGTCTGGAGATAGACAAGGATGCTTTGATTGCAGGTCACTCTCTGAAGGTGGAGATGTTTAGTGATCCTGATCTGGAGACGATGGGATGAGCTGTCTGAGTGAAAGAGTGCTAGAAACCTCTCCTCAGATGACCGATGCAGGACTGTTCTGTACTGCTGACAGATTCTTTATTATTATTATTATTATTATTATTATTATTACATTTACTAGCTGACTTTCTGGACCCACCTGGGTAATCCAGGTCGACCGCATTCATATTCAGTTTGGTCATTTGTAGAATAATAATGGTTCTTACTCCACCTTGAGTTCATTTAGCTCTAAATAGCTTAGATGGCTGAGTTGAGGTAGAGACACCCAGTCTGAATAAAATCCTGGGGCAGAGTTTGTCTTACTGGACCTAAGATTCCCTCCTGTCTTACATGAACACTGCTGGTCAACAGTTTCCAAAACACCCCAGTGATGTCAGTTCAGCTCTTCTGCATGGCCCAGACACGTCTTAGAAATGATGTTCTCGCTGTCTCTTCACCTTTCAAACCTGCAGCTCCAAGTGTTCTGTTCAAGACTCGAAACTGAGACTTGACCCAGTGTAGAGCTCAGCAGAAGGGAGGAGAAACCAATCACACAAGCTGTTGACTCGTAGAAACTGGTCTTCTGATGCTGTTGTGAATTTGAGTGTCAGACCTTTTCCTGGATCTGAGTTCTTGGTTTTTTCCATTTTCCCAGAGTGTTTTGATTGTGTTTTGAATGTGACTTTATTGGAATTTCTCTAAAAGAAAGAGCTTCATTTTAAGAGTTATAATGTTCTATATGGCTTTGTTAAATGTCATTTATCATGAGAACAGACTGAACTTGAAAGTGTCAAAACATCTAGATCATAGGAGAACATGGTGCCTCAAACAGATTGTTTATTATCTTTAATTCTGTTTCATTTGTTTGGGATTGATTGGGAGTCTGTCTTTTAAATTGTGCCAAATATATGAAGTGTCCACATATTTCATGTCCACTTTAATGATGGGTCATACCTGACCCTCCGTAATCATCACTCAACAGAGAGAAAGAGGAGAGAAGGAGGCGAGAGGGGGGGATAACTGGAACCAGATCAGAATCCCACCAGCAGAAATACCAGAGCAAAACCTGAATGAACGCTCACGTGACTTCAGGATGGAGAGCCAAGTTATGGGTCTCCACGTCTGATCTGAATAAACATCCTTGTTTCTGTGAGATAAGCTATGCAAACGAAGGCCACTGGACCATCCAGAGCTTTGCTCTTCTGCTTCACTCAAAGAATGAAAGAGAATCACCTGACTCGTGGTGTGAAACCGAGGCAGATAAGGGTTATGGAGAAGCTCGCTGGATCATGGACATCATAAACACAACACAAGGCTGATCAGAGTGAAACTAAAGAAGACCTCTGTGAGGGACCCTGAATAGAATTACACTTTAATCCTGCTCATTTTTGATCATCTGTAATCCTCAGATACACCAGGATATGAATTCAGATCAACTGTGGCTGTTTTCAAATGACATTATATTTCACTGATCTCACGATCGAAGGCTGCGATGGTCTTAATATCAGCATCTCAAACAGGGATTTTTGTTTATGAGCAGCTTTTCTTCAAACCAAAATCAAGAACATAAAGTGACCAAATCATTTGCTTTAAAATAATAAGTGAAACCGGTGAATCAGACACAAGTGAAGCACTCGAGAAGATCCTTTAGCTGCTGTACAAGTATGATCCACCAGTATGAACCAGTATGAACATGCTGTTTGAGCAGCATGACCAGCAAAGCCAAAACTGTTATTGATTTATTTTTTAATAATAAAAATGGGCCAAAGCCACGTTTCATACTTAATGTAAAAAGTAAAAAAATCTAATAAAATCATTAAAAAATCTGATATTAATCAATTTATTTAGTAGATTTCAGATCTCAGGTAACTAAATAATAACCATGGTAGAACATTTTGTTATTTACAGGGTTACAGTGGGTCAATTTTGGCACAATTCTTAATTTGTCACTTTTTGGGTCATGAAATATCAGTGAATTTTGTTTGTGGCATCTTTAAATTTTAGTTGTCATTCATCAAAATGCTGAATTTTCCTCACGTTTTCCAGATTATGTGATTAATTTGTTTCTGGATTTTTACAAAACCATCAAACAATTATTTTTTCTTTCGTTATGGGTCAGAATTTCTAAAATCTGCATGGTACTCCATTTCTTATTTTCACAAACGCTGTTGCACATTTGTACAAAAATACACTAATACACAAGGATAACATTTCATCTTGAACATATTCTACTCACGTACTGAGAAGAACAGAAAGGGGCTGTGTGGGTAGCGTGAGTTTCGTCCATGGATTCCATGTTGACCCCACATATGAACGTCCACCAGGCCCATTGATGGGACCAGGAAGGAATAAATGTGGGATCTAGTTTGTCAACTGCACAGTTGGACTGTGCATTACGGGCCCATTTGGGATGCCCAGCTTGGTCCCAGAGCCCCAGAGAGTTGCATCAGAGCTGGGCTTTTCTCCAAGTAGTAAGTCATTGCTCCAGTACAACTAGAAAAGCCCACAGGGGTTCAAGCTGAAAAACCTACTAATCTTTGCTTCCCATTGCAAGAATGGTTCTGGAACCTATTTCTGTTGGTGGAAATGCACCTTGAACTTAGGTTCAAGATCCAGTACAGAACCTATTCCATCAGAGCACATGACCACCTGGAACCCACCCAGCCCAGGTTTCACCCACGTTAATCCTATGTGAAGCTCCAACACATACCACACATCAATCCCGTGATCTTAATGGTCTCGTTTTCCCTCGTCTGAAATCACCTGGCCGTTAAATGGACCTTGAGCTTTTTCCATATGTACCCTCGTCTTTCACTGAGGGCCCGAGATGTGTGTATGGACATTCGGTCATGACCACACTGGATCTCCACATCACATCAAATGCATCAACACGAGCAATCATCCTGGTTCGACCTGGGTAAAGCAAAATTACACACACCAGCTGGAGACTCCTGAAATCAGTCAGCTCTGAAAGCGTTCCAGCAGCGGTGAGTAGAGTGGCAGGCAGCTGTTGTGAAACTGCTCAACGGTAAGGGCCACTTTCCCCAATAACTGCTGCTTTAACTGCGAGGCCCTTCGTGATAGCTAAAGCACTTTATCTGTCCCCTCTGCCGCCGCTGCCTGGGCGTAATGGCCCTAGCCATGTGCAGTGAGTGATAGCATTCATATCTGTAATTCTGTAACTCACTCCCCACTCGCCAGTCAGCTTCTGGAGCGCGTGGGTCCGAAGCTCGGGAGAGTTAAAAGAGGCCTGGTTAAAACCAACGGCGCTACCATGTCAAAGATTTATGAGCCGCAGGGAAAACATCACAAAAGCCACAAAGGAAAATGGAGATTCCATTTTCCCACAAAGGAGCTCGAACCAAGAAGGGCAGACTGTGATGGCTCGTTGCACTTTTGCCCCTTTTGCTACAGTGAACATATCGGCCAATGCTGAGGTGGCAAACGGATAACAGACAATACCCCCGAACTCTGACGGTTCCACACTCGGCGTAAGAGACGGTGTCCGTGTCAGTGATCAGTCCAGCTCAGAAGACAACCTACATACAGACTCTGATCATTGAGATGACCTGAGATGGGACAATACTGATACATTCAATAATTAAGGACATTCAGGGTTTAATTTTATTTGGATCACTGCCAAGGATTTTGAAGAACTTTAAACATTAAAATAACACATCAAAATTATGGCATTTTCAGCTCATAAACTCTCGATTAGAAATATCCTCAGAATGTCTGAGACGTAAAGTGTACGTTAGGCTTTATAAGCGATTATGGGGGTAAAATATGATCATATCTGGTGTGTGTGACTCATAAATGTATATAAGTTGGTGAATAAAAGTCTTCTTTCAGCTGCTCCCTTTAGGGGTCACCACAGCAGATCATCTGCCTCCATCTTGCCCTATCCCCTGCCTCCTCTACTGTTACACCAACCATCTCCATGTCTACCTTCACTACATCCATAAACCTTCTCTGAGCTCTTCCTCTTCTCCTTCTGCCCGGCAGCTCCATCTCCAGAGTTCTTTGGTGAATACTATAAAAACATTCCACAGAATTAGTTCTCCGCACTATTTGGACGAGTTCTGGGACACTTGTTCCTAAACTGCATACGTGGAAATCCAGTACTACAGTAAAAATGTCCAGCAGTGACACTGAGGGGTTTAAACACTCCAGCAGCACTGCTGCGTCTGATCCACTCGTACCAGCAACACACACTAACACACCACCACCACGTCAGTGTGACTGCAGTGCTGAGAATGACCCACCACCCACATCATATCTGCTCTGTGGTGGTCCTGTGGGGTCCTGAAAGTGCTCCTGTAAGAGGAGCTGATCAAATAGACAGTGAGGTGGTTGATCACTGTAAATAAAAGGATATAAAAACATTATTTTGGGGGGAAGATGAAAGTCCACTTTGCGACACTATTTGCACACTAAGTAGATTTTTTACATAATTGTTTACATTAAGAGAAGCCCCTCTTTGGAAACATCAGACATTCCCAGATTGAAAGCGAATGCAATTCCTCTGTGAGCTCTTCCGAAATGACATATCCAGTTAAAATGTCAGGTTCTGAAGGGCATCGCGAAAAAAAGTCCAAAGAGCAGAATCAATTGTTTATGCCATCTGCATAATATAGGGCTTGGATGGGAAAATAAGCAGTGGCCTGTGTGCTGCGCATATCAATTGTACGAAGGCTCATATTTGTGCATTTTTGGTCTCTCAGGGTAAGTCGTTTGGCCCTGTATGTGGGTCCTTTCAGGTCCCGTATGTTAGGTGTGTTGACATACTTGTGTCATGCTTGCTTTGTACTGTAAGTGCATTTAATTTTTAATCACATCAGGACTGTGAGGATGTAGCAGCATTAATATGGAAGAAGGTAAAGTGTGTCAGGAGCGTGTGCCCATCCCTGCAGTTACTGTACATCATAGACATACAGTATACGCATTTAGCTCCTGGCATTAAAGGGCATTAACACACACACACACACACACACACACACACACACACACACACACACACACACACACTGTAGCTGAAAACAGTGATGCACTGAATTGACTCGACTGAAATGAGTACAGAGGTTGAACATAAACAAAGACATGCTTGTGAACTCTATGCAGTGGAACAGCGTCCCCACGCTGGTTCTTGGCAGTCGTGTAGGCTCGTCTCACCAGCACATGAGCAGGTCTCCCCTTTAGGTCTGTGGACACTGAAAGTTAGGGGTCAACAATATTTCAATTTGATTTCTATTCAATCAATCAATCAAAAAAAGCTGAACATCACATGAAAGGATGAAGACATGAACCCCTGCTGAGCCAAAAGGGCGACAGTGCAGGAAAACCCCCCTCAGAGCTGGAGGAAGAAACCTCGGGAGGAACCAGGATCACAAGGAGGGACCCCCTCGTCCACTGGTTAGATTACTCATACATAGGTAGGGGACACCGGACCCCCACACTTGTATACAGTTTTTCGATCCGACGTATTGTTTTTGCAAAATATAACAAGGATGCAAATACACAGCAAACTAATGAGAAAACACCTGATATACCACGGCAACCTCCTAGCAACCTCCAACCAACACATTACTATGCCTGTTTTCTGTATGATATTTTGTCCCAGGAATGATGACAATGAACATTTTTAAGACCATTTTACCTAATTGAAATTAAACCACTGTCTGTAAACAAAGCCGACATACCAGCTTGTTCATGTTAATGAATAAGAAAACGTGACAGGTGACACTAAGATAATTGTACTATATTGTCATATATTGTGTGATAAGTCAATAGAGCAATTATCTCAGCAGGCCTGCCTGTTACCTTAGCAACCACACAGCAACCATAGTAATTGCCTAGCAACTATATTGCTATCTGACTCATGCCAGATTTTTCCACGTATGTCACGCACAAGGTCTGATTGGACGCATAGGGTCTGTCACGGTTTCATCATCCTTCAAGCACAACAAGACAACACCTGTTATATCATATGAACCTCTGAGCAACACCTTATTTACCAGACTCTTCCCATAGAACCTTATCAAGCAACCTGTAACCTTCACAGCAACATTGCACCACCTCAGCAACCACCTAGCAACTCCTAATCCACCAACAACTATACCATAGCAAGACCTTAGCAACCACCTTGGATACCACAGCAACCAGGATGAATCTCTTTAGCTGACCAGTTATTCTGCGTGAGTAACATGACTCGAACACATCAGGTATCGCCGGACTCGCCAAAGGAACCTGAAATGCAAACCAACGTTGATGTCTTTTGTTCTCGAGTGACGAATCCTCTGAATCTGCACAGCTTTTCAGCTGCTACAATAAATCTGCATCCAGCACAGCACAGCAAAAGCTTTTAGGACATTTGGGGCATCACATAAATGTGGAAAAAGCTTCTGAGAGGAATTCAAACAGCCCCGAGTCAGAAGCAAACTTCTGTGATTTCGGTCTGCTGTGGGAAAATGTGGCTGGTCTGAAGCTCAGATAAGACAAAATGCCTTTTGCTCGCCCACCTAATGTCTGCCCGCAGCCAGAGAGTACCTGTTCTGTTTAACTGTGACGTCACGCTTCTGCACCATGTGCCAAAACGACAAGGCCTCCATGCTTTAAGTGACTTGCAGTAAAGCTTCGTTAATGACATCACCACATGGAACAGTACAGTACAACATTCACAGATCCGGTCAAGTCCAGGGGCACAGTTCTGCTCCCGTTTCTTCAGAGCTCAACGCTTAGACAGAAGCTCGGTCAGAAAAAATCAATGCCATGGGGAGGACACATGCATGAGGAGGTGCAGGTTGGACTGGACCAAAGCTGTAAATTAGTGTTAGGACTACAGCTGTTTCAACATCCTGCACTCGTGAGAGACAAGTCTAGATAACTCCCACAGAGCCCAGTTTACCCAAACACCAGGAGTGGGAGCAGATCCAGCTGTAGTTGATGGAAATGTAAATTGGGCTAATGTAGCCTTGAGAACATCAAGAAGACTCATAACAACGACAGGTCTATTTTCAGACCCATCTCTATGATTCCTGAGGCAAATCAGACAGCAGTGTAAGTTGTCAAGCACCATATCAGTCACAGCAGCACTGCTGGAGTGTTTAAACCTGTCAGAGACACTGCTGGACTGAGAACAGTCCACTGACCAGAAACGTCCAGCCGACAGCGTCCTGTGAAGCACTGATGAAGGACTAGAGGACGACCAACACAAACTATGCAGAAACAGATGAGCTTCTGTCTCTGACTTTACATCTACAAGGTGGAGACCCTCGGTAGGAGTGTCTGATAGAGTGGACAGTGAGTGGACACAGTGTTTAAACACTCCAGCAGCACTGCTGTGTCTGATCCACACCACCACCATGTCAGATGCTCCAACATGGAAAAAGTAGCTGATTAAATTGACAGTGTTTGTAGAAGCTAGGTCATAATGTTATGGCTGATTGGTGTAATTACATAGTGACAGGTCTCTTTGTAGTGATTACCAGTTCTGTAATGTTCTACACGTGTGAAAGAAAGATCTAGATAACTGTGACTGAGTTTGACCAAATCGCCAGTAGGAGCAGATCCAGCTGTAGTTGATGGAAATGTAAATTGGGACGATTTAGCCTCAAGAAGACGTCAACAAGAAGACTCGCAACAACAACAGGTCTATTTTCTGACCTGCCTCTATTATTCCTGAGGCAGCAGCGTAGTTGTTAAGCATCCTTTTTTATTGTCAGACGTTCACAGTCGTGTGGAAACAAAGGACAAAACTATCCAGTCTGTAATTTTAATTCCCACGAAACAGATGCAAACACGAACAGACGCCAAGCAGCGAGGGCGAGACAGAAGACACCAACGTCTCGCGTTGGGACAGATGCAGGATGACAGCGCTGTGGTTGTGGTGAATTATTGAGCTCTGCTGAAAGAACATGGTTTTTGCATCTTCTGAAAAAAAAAGTCCTGAATGATCTAGATTTCTGCTCCTACAGGAAAGCCATTCCGATATGCTCTGATCCTAACGTTCTAAGAAATAAAGTCAGGACTTTTTAGATCTTCAAACAAAAGCGATATAAAAGTCCTAACATGGAGATACCATCCTTAACCCATTCAGCCCTCAGAATCTCACCTTGTTCTCAGCTTAAAAAGTCAGGAAAGCCTTGACACACCAACACAAAACACATACGGTTAGAAACCGCAGAACCGACTCTTTGTTGTGGTGCAGTGAAGCATCACAGAGTAAGTCATCGTGGAAAATCATACTTTTATCAAATTTATACACTGTTATATACTGTTTTTGAAGCTCCTGTTATTAAAATCCAACATAACAAAGCAGTTTTTATGACCTGAACAAATAACTTCAAGGTTTGGACTGCTGTGCCAATTTTAGTGTCAATTTTAGAGATTGGCATGGATCCAAGAGGCAAATTCTTCCAAAAGAAAATTAAGACTGCTCGATTTTTCTTTCATATATTTTGTCACAGTAATAAGCCATATTATAAAATTTCATGCTTTTTTTAATTCTCAACTTATAGACACCCATCTGCAACCATTTTGATCAGATATCTAAAATTCTTTTCCAGTTTCTCCACATTCAAAAATAAGGCGTTTGGCAATTTTTGATAATGACTTGGTCAGTTTCATCAAGATATTAAACTGATAGTATGGACACATCAAGTAATTACATATATGACATATGACTCTCCATTAATTACAGTGTTATTACAAAAAAAAGAGTCAGACATGGATGCGTGGGAATGTCTTAGTAAGACCTCGTTCCCGTAGGGTCGCCCACCGTTCGCCCTGGATAGTCCGGTTTCCAGCTGACGTCAGTGTAAATGTACACATAGACCCACTGCGGTCGCATTTAGTGCTTGCACTGTCCTCCACATTCAACCCATCCATGCAGTGAACCACATATACACACTACTGAATTCATACACTAGGGGGCAGTATGCAGACTGTGGAGTCACAGTCAGTCTTGCTCTAGGGCACGTCAGTCGTGTCCTGCCAGTTCAGGGAATTGAACCGGAAACTTTCCAGTCACACGCTCCACACTGGTGGACAAGGCCTAATGGTGTCTCCTTACAGCTGTACTGACACCATCAGCTCCTGCACCTGATTTCAGATTCTTCACTGCCTTGTTTGAGATTCCGTCGAGTCCCCGTCTGCGTCACTTGCCTTGGGCAGTGGTCAACGTCTCTACACTGGGAAAATGATTGAGCCAAGGAACTGTTTGTTTTCCATTACTAAGTTCACGATTTCTTCACCAACTTCTATTTCTTCTGTGTTTCTGAATACCTGGGTAAAAATAGACTCCCCACAGGGGCCGGATCTGTGTGCACGACTTTTGAGGGCTGGACATCAGTCTGTGTTTGAGTGTTTGATTTTTCCTTCTTCTTTTTCTGCTGGGGGTAGATGTGCCCCCGGGGTCAATACGCACCAGCTATTGCTGCCCGATAGTTTATAAATGGAAGAAATATAGGACTGTGGCAGCTCTCAGTAGAAATGGGTATCTTACAAAAGATCAGCACAAGGGCATGACACAGAATCCTCAATGAACCCTAGCCTGCAGGACCTGCGGGCATCTTTTATACACAAGCCCACCATTAAAGAAACACTGAGAGTGGCATTCATGGAAGGTTATCCTCAGCCTTGGAGACACTACATGACTTTAACAGTCCTAGCAGAGAATATAGAGCAGACTTTATATAAGACTAACTATATAACATGTTTGGACTTTAAGTCTCCTCAGTTTCAATTGAGGACACACTGAACCACTTCGGATCACACACATGAGACGACTTACGGGTTGTTGACGGGCTGCAGTAAATGCAAAACACACTGACATCGATATATTCCAATAGTATGGAATAGTGTATAGTTTACCTGTGTATTCCCAGACAAGCCATAACATTAAAACCACCTAAAAACACCACGCTGAGACGTCTGGCATGTTGCATTAAAACCTGACGGTGTAGTGATAAATAAATAATGATCAGATCAGTCTACATTTGTGTGTGTGTGTGTGTGTGTGTGTGTGTGTGTGTGTGTGTGTGTGTGTGAGTGCGTGTGTGTGCAGTGTTTGGATAAAGAGTGAGAGCTGGTGTGGGAGTGTGACAGATACGCTGTTCTAAAGCAGGTCATTCTGTTGGCTCTGAGTGAGCAAAGGCTCATTTAGCCACAACTAACAGATTTTACACCCCTCCTGGTGTCTTCCTCAACATCCCTCTCCATCCCTCAGTCAAACCAAAACACACACACACACACACACACACACACACACACACACACACACACAGAGCCTGTGTCTCCAGCTGACAAACACACGCACAGAGAGGTGAGGAGCCCAGACTGAAATCCTCTGCAAATCTCTTAAACTCCCCCTGCAGCCCCGCCAGTCAACAGGCCTCCACCAGAGCTCATCAGTGAGACAGCATTCCTGCACTCTCTCTCCCTGCTATGCCCACTCCCCCATCACTCACTCCAACGCATGAGAGGATTTCACGCCTTCCAATCCAGAGCAGAAGAGAGAACCCTTTCTATAGGATCCCTCAAGACGTCAACACTGCCTTCTCAGAACCTCGAAATGGCACTTTTTGCTTTTTATAGAACATATTCGCTGTAAATGTTATTTGGGTTTTATCTCACATGAATTTAACCCAGGAGATCATCTTCTTCTTTTATTTCATTCCATATATGATCATTCCAAATTGGACGTACAATCATTACGACCAAAAAAGCCCATATTTCATCGGATTGTTTCCACAAGCTTCTGCATTCATTTCCCCCAAGATCTTATACTGATGATGGGATATTTGGATCTGCAAGTCTTCTCCAGAACATCTCACAGATTCTCAATAGGGTTCAGGTCTGGACTCTGGACTTTTCCCTGAACCACTCTTTCCCAATCTGAGCTGAATAATCCTGGCATTGATGGAATAACCTGGTCAGTATATTCAGGTGGTCAGCTGACCTCATTCTTTGTGCTCATAACACTGCTAAACCTCGAACTGCACAACCCCAGATCACAGCACTGCCCCCACAGGCTGGTTCAGTCAGCACTAGGCATGATGGGTCCATCACTTTGGCCACCTCTCTTCTTACCTGGACTCACCGGACCACACAACTTTCTTCTTCTACTGCTGTTCTTCTACATTTCATTTCACCAAACGTATAAGTGACCGCCGATCACCATCATTCAGGATTTATTCACATTCCTTCCTCTGAGATGTTTCTCCACCGTCCCCCCACTGTTTAATAAAGCGCTGGACAGTTCTGAACCCGGGTTTAGTCGTTTCAGCCTCTCCTTGATGCCAATAATTTGAATCTTCTGAAACAGATGAACATCTTTTCCATCATCACAGGATGTCTTTCCACGGGATGTTTATCTACTGAGAATCTCCTCACTGCATCAGTTAGGGTTCAATCACTTTTTTCCAAATGAAACAGGAATGAGTTCTACAGTAATTGTGTGTGTGTGTGTGTGTGTGTGTTTGACTATCTGCTCCAGATAGTCCTATTCTATTGGCAGTACCTCTCTACAGGGACTAGACAAGCTTTGTGTGTGTGTGTGTGTGTGTGTGTGTGTGTGTGTGTGTGTGTGTGTGTGTGTGTGTGTATGTGTGTGTGCATTTGCACATCCATGTCAGTGATGGGTTTAGCTGAAAGTAACTGAAAGCTTTTATTAGAAGCAGTGTCCACAAACTTCAACTTGCAACTTCTATTCAGTTCAGCTTTATACTGCAGAGCTGCAACAATGCAAGAGATAATATTCTATATTTTTAATGCTGATATTGTGATTTATTTTTTTTTTTTCAGTTTTTGGGGAAACTTCAAAATTGAGTTTATTTTTTAAGAAAACAAAGGGAAAAAACAACAACCTTAAATATCGTAGAGTTACTTTTTGCCATTTTTGGACTTATTTTTGGAGATTTTGTGGATAAAATTCTTTGCCAATCACCTGATTTTGGAGTGACCACCTCATCAATTTAAGTGATTATGCCTCCAGATAAAGCCAAGTTGTCATGTCTGCCCTTTGTCAGTCCAGTTTACCTCTGTCTTCCTGTCTTGATGTTATTGTTTCCTCCATGTGCTCCTAAGCACATGGGTTGTTTGTTTTTGTCCTTGTCTCCTCCCTTGCTCTGCCCATTCCCATCTGTGTCTAATTTGTAACCCTGCCCCCTCGTTATCATGTCCCAGGTGTTGTCTATGTCACGTTGTATTTAAGACCCTTTGTTTCAGTCTGTCTTGGTCAGTACTTTTGTCAACTACCATGTTTGTTACCACAGTTAGTGTTTTGTTTCTGTCCGCTTGTTGCTAGTTTACTTTGTTCCCTTCCCTGTATGTTAGTACTGTTACTTCCTGTTTTGTTTGTAGCTTGTTTTGTTTTATTTAGTGTTAGTTAGTATTTCCCTGGTTTTGTTTGTGTCCAAGCTTTGTTTTTCTTTATTTATTAAATCATCTTCCCCTGCATTTGCCTCCACACCCATGTCCTTGTTCTGTCTGCTCACACTTGACACAAGTAGAAACTGCTTAGTAATGTAGTATAATAATATGATACAATTACTTTGATTAACAGCTGAAATACTTCAGTGTTTAAAAAATTGTGATTATTATTATTATTATTATTATTATTATTATTATTATTATTATGTATCATTTGCATTTTTGCCTTTGCAACATACATTTATGCCTGTTATCCTTACATTTTGTTTGAATATTTTATTATTTCATGTAAAATGCTTGGCAAAAAAATGTGTGTGTGTGTGTGTGTGTGTACTTTTTATCCAATGAGATCAGTCGGATCTGAAGACAGAGAACAACACTGCTCTCTAGAGGAGGGAATTTAAATACAACACAAAATGAACCACCAGTCTTTACATGTAGACTCTTCATAAAAAACTGAAGCTGTATTGAAAAACATAACCCAGTACATCGAGCAGGACACTGACGAACTCAATCACCAAACTAACCCACCCACCCTCCGTCACCTACGCCGTCACCTACGCAATCACCTACGCCATCACCTATGTAGAAATGTACAGAGATTATTCATTATTATCAGCCATTCTTACTATAATGTCCACCATTGAACTAACGTTACGTCAGTACAGCTGAATATTACATCAGACGTATAACTATGTTTAAGTAGTTTGACCAGAGGAGGAGGGGTCCCCCCTTGTGAGCCTGGTTCCTCCTTTGTTCATGTGTTCTTCACTTTCTTATTTTTGATTTCTGTAAAGCTGCTCTGTGACATCAGTTGTAAAAAAGTGCTAAACAAATACATTTTAATTTGATTGACTAGTTGATTTGTGGTTTCTATATGAACACGTTAACATTTTGCAATCGCAACATTTCAGGATAGAAACCGTTAGTAGAACCTTCAAACCAAAGCTGAACTTGTCTCACTTTTCTTTTACAGTGTAAACACCAAACCACGGGTCTCAGTAACGTCATGTCAGAAGGTAAGTCACCCTGATGTGTAACAGTCTGACGGCTGAGCTGTTCTTAAAATGACCGTGAAAATCAGGGTCTTGACATTTGTGCTTCTGCTTCCCTTAAGCAGGCGTGTGGATGCTGGAAGCAGACACAGCTGTTCTGATGACAGTAATTGCAGAGTGGAAGCCTCTGGTGGTGTTCAAATAATATTGGTCATCAACACTGACTATTCTCATCTGCTGTGTGAACACATGCTGCAGATGGTGAGGCTTGAGGGAATATCTGTCATTGTTCTATAGCAGAACGAAAGTGCCACTATGAAAAAAATCACATCTGATCAATTCAAAACAATTTATGTTCAAATCTATAGCTAAAGCAGTGACCACTAACGTCCTGAGATGAGATCAAGGTCAAGAAATATAACAAAAAGAATCGATTTTTGTTCAGTAGAGAAAACATCACAGTATTTCACTTTGACACATGATCTAACTCACTCGTATAGTGTTTGTTGGCTTCATATCTCTGGATAATATCCATCCATCCATCCATCTTCCTCCGATTTATCCTGAATTGGGTCGCGGGGGCAGCAGTCTAAGCAGGGATGCCCAGACTTCCCTCTCCCCCGACACCTCAGCCAGCTCCCCAGGAGGTATCCCAAAACGTTCCCAGGCCAGCCGAGAGACATAGTCCCTCCAGCATGTCCTGGGTCTACCTCGTGGTCTCTTCCCGGTGGGACATGCCTGGAACACCTCGCCGGGGAGACGCCCAAGGGGCATCCAAAAAAGATGCCCGAGCCTCCTCAGCTGGTTCCTCTCGATGTAGAGTAGCAGTGGCTCTACTCCGAGCTCCTCCCAGGTGACCGAGGATCTCACCCTATCACTAAGGGCGCGCCCGGCCACCCTGCTGGTGGTACTGATTTGCATCCCAGCCGCTTCACACTCGGCTACGAACCGCTCCAGTGCCTGCTGAAGGTCCTGGCTTGAAGAAGCCATCAGGACATCATCATCTGCAAAAAGCAGAGATGATATCCTGTGGTTCCCAAACTGGACTCCCTCTGGCCCCTGGCTGCGCCTAGAAATCCTGTCCATAAAGATTATGAACAGAACCGGTGACAAAGGGCAGCCCTGCCAGAGTCCAACATGCACCAGGAACAGGCCCGATTTACTGCCGGCAATGCGAACCAAGCTCCTGCTCCGGTCGTACAAGGACCTGACAGCCCCTGGACCCCGTATTCCTGGAGCACCCTCCACAGAATACCCTGAGGGACACGGTTGAATGCCTTCTCCAAATCAATAAAACACATGTGAACTCATTGGGCAAACTCCCATGAACCCTCGAGCACCCTCCGGAGGGTGTAGAGCTAGTCCAGTGTTCCACAGCTGGGACAAAAACTGCATTGTTCCTCCTGAATCCGAGGTTTGACTAACAGCCGAATTCATCTTTCCAGTACCCTGGCGTAGACTTTCCTGGGGAGGCTGAGGAACACACTCTCTGGTCTCCCTTTTTAAACAGGGGAACCACCAGCCCCGGTCTGCCACTCCAGTGGCATTGTCCCTGTCTGCCACGCAATGCTGCACAGACGTGTCAGCCAAGACACCCCAACAACATCTACAGACTTGAGATACTCCGGGCGGATCTCATCCACCCCAGGGGCCCCTCCACTGAGGAGCATATAGACAACCTCAGTGACTTCAACCCGGGTGATGGGTGAGTCCTCAGCCTCACCTTCTACATTGGAAGACGTGACGTTGGGGTTAAGGAGATCCTCAAAGTATTCCTTCTACTGCCCAACAATATCCCTGGTCGAGGTCAACAGCTGCCCACAGCCACTGTAAACAGTGTCGGCAGGGTACTGCCTCCCCCTCCTGAGGCGCCGGACGGTTTGCCAGAATTGCTTTGGGGCCGACCGATAGTTCTTCTCCAAGGCCTCCCGAACTCCTCCCAGCTCCTCCCAGGTGCCTCCTTGACCGCCCAAGCAGCAGCACAATTGGGCCCTCGGTACCTGTCAGCTGCGTTGGAAGACCCAGAGGCCAACATGGCCCAATAGGTCTTCTTCTTCAGCTTGACGGCATCCCTTACTTCCGGTATCCACCACCGGGTTCGAGGATTGCCACCATGGCAGGCACCAGCGACCTTATGCCCACAGCTCCAGACGGCCACATCGACAATGGAGGCTGAGAACCTGGTCCATTCGGACTCAATGTCCCCAGCCTCCCCAGGTAGCTGTGAGAAGCTCTCCTGGAGGTGGGAGTTGAAAGCTTCCCTGACAGGGGGCTCAGCCACACATTTCCAGCAGACCCAAAGAATACGTTTTGGCCTGCCAGGTCTCTCTAGCCTGCCCCTCTGCCAGTGGATCCAACTCACCACCAGGTAGTGATCGGTTGACAGCTCTGCCCTTCTCTCCACCCGAGTGTCCAAGACATAGGGCCAGAGATCAGATGAGATGATAACGAAGTCTATCATTGATCTCCGGCCTAGGGCTTCCTGGTGTCATGTGCACTTGTGGACATCCCTATGCTCGAACATGGTGTTCGTTATGGACAATCTGTAACTAGTGCAGAAGTCCAACAACAGAACTCCATTTGGGTTCTGATCGGGGAGGCCGTTCCTCCCAATCACCCCTCTCCAGGTGTCACTGTCGTCGTCCACGTGGGTGTTGAAGTCCCCCAGCAGAACAACGGAGTCCCCAGTTGGGGCACTTTCCAGTACCCCCCCAAGGACCCCAAGAAGGTCTGGTACTCTGCACTGCCATTCGACCCGTAGGCACAAACTACAGTCAGAGTCCTCTCTTCTACCCAAAGGCTAAGAGAGGTGACCCTCTCATTCACTGGGGTAAACTCCAACACGAGAGGGCTGAGCTGGGGAGCTATAAGCAAGCCCACACCAGCCCCGACGTCTCTCACCCTGGGCAATTCCAGAGTAGTGCAGGGTCCAACCCTTCTCGAGGAGTTGGATTGCAGAACCCAAGCTGTGCGTGGAAGTGAGCCCGACTATCTCTAGCCGGTACCTCTCAACCTCCCGCACAAGCTCAGGCTCCTTCCCCCCCAGCGAGGTGACATTCCACGTCCCAACAGCTAGCCGATATGTCCCGGGACCGGGCCGCCGAGGACCCCGCCCTCGACCGCCACCCAATCCACAAAGCACCCAACCCCAATGGTTTCCTCTGTGAGTGGTGGGCCCACAGGAGGGATGGTCCATGTTGTCTCTTCGGGCTGGGCCCGGCCGGGCCCCATGAGCAAAGACCCGGCCACCAGGCGCTCACTCCCGAGCCCCATCCCCAGGCCTGGCTCCAGGGTGGGGCCCTGGTTGTATCATACCGGGCGAAGTTGCGGGGCCTTTATTCTGATCTTTCATTGGGATTTCGAACTGCTCTTGGTCGGGCCCGTCATCTTGGACCTGTTTGCCATGGGAGACCCTGACAGGGGGTGAAAAACCCCCGAGCAACATAGCTCCTTGGATCATTCTGGCACTCAAACCCCTCCACCACAGTAAGGTGGCAGTTCAAGGAGGGGTCGGGATAATACACAATGTCAAAACAAACTCAGCTGATTCTCTCTGATAATTCATCACACAATCACGGGACCATGGTTATATCAGCCTTGTAGTTTGTCTTGTAGTTTGTTTTTTTAATACACATTGTTAAAACAAACTACAAGGCTTAGCCGATATAACCATGGTCCCGTGATTGTGTGATGAATTATCAGAGAGAAATCATCTGAGAAAAGTTCAAATTCACTAATTTCCTACTGAATTAAATTCCAAAGGAGCTTTGAGTGCATGTTTACTGCTCTGTCCTGCATACAGATGAGATGGGAAGGGCTCTCGTTATTTGCCCAAACAGTGTTCAAATGAAAAACCTGCCTATTCTCTTTGTGCCCTGCTTTGGCTCACAGTTTTGTCATCAGCAGCTCATTCAATTTTTTTACATTTATGACATGTTTGTGGCAGTTTTGCTTGTTTTGCTTTTATGTGCAAAATTAACTATTTAATTGATGTTGTTGTCTCGCACTTTGGCCGACGTGTTGTCTTTTAAATGTAACATCAGTATTATCCCTTCTCAGGACTTTAATTCTAAAATGTGAACACTGTGTAGGTAAAGAAAGAGAACGTGGATGCAGTATGTCCAACGTAATTCGATATAATATTTCACAAAACCACTATAAAGTCCCTATATTCATTAAATGACCCATTTGTAGATGTTATTGTAAGGACTTTATGTGGCACTTACCTACTTTTTTGCTATGTTTCCTGAATCCACACCAAGACTCGAGACAGTAGGGCGAAGAAGACAAATGATGAAGAATTCACTGATATTCTATGTCAGAAGAAATGTAAACGTACCACCATCGAAGTGGTTAAGTGATCTAATGCTCTAACACTAAATTTGAAGATCACAGGTTCGAATCCTGCCTGCCTGAGACAGCAAAATTGGCCACGTTCTCTCTGGGCGGGTAGATGGCGCTCTCTCCCCACATCATCTTCAGTGCGATGCTCAACAGCACAGGCATTTGTCAGCCTTTGCATCAGAGCTGGGAACCCAACGCTTTCCTCCGAGTGCATTGGCTTCCCAGCAATGATGCAAAATAGGAGCAGTTTGAAAAGAGGCAGTGAAAAGATGGAAGCGACGGAGGAAGCATTGGCTTGTGGGGTTACAGGAAATCGGGAAAGCAAAGTTTGCAGCTTTAAAAATGGATCTGGGGAATAGAGCAGTGCACTGGGTGGCTGCTATGGCATTTAAACTGGGATTAAACTCACTGGTTACTCACTCACAGGTTGTTATATAGGTTGCTATATTACTCACCCGCTTGTTGTGTAAGTCTTGTAGTTTGCAGGTTACTCTGAGTTATGAAGCCTAGAAGACCAGCTTGCAGCCTCCCGTGATGTAGAGGCCTCAGGTTCAAAGAGTTAAATGCTTCTTCTATGGTGTCACTTTAATTATCCTTAGTTGCACCTTCATTTGTAAGAGTTGTAGTGGACATATCCTCCACCCTGCACCCTGCGGACTGGGTTCGGCTCTCCACCCAGTCAAACACATCATACCCCACTAATATGAGCTACTGGACGAGAGTCCTAATGCTACATAAAATTACCGGGATCAGTCTAGTAATCAATGTAATGGAATACTTTATTTTATTGCCTTTGGCTGAACAACCCTGGTTAAGCAGGTCAACCAACATAAGCGACTACTACAAAAGCAGCTGCTGAAAAAACCCCTGATGCTTCAGGGAGCCTTGATCCTTTCATTTTCATGTTTCGCATCTCAAACGTGAGCAGAAAGGGTATAGAAACTGGTGAATGGATGAGCAGCTGTTTATTTTAAAGAGCCAGGCTAAACTGTTTGTTCTTCCACTCCAAGCGGCTTTGGGCATGACAGCTGCATCCATTCCAGCAGGCTTCATCTAAATGTATCTCTGTCCGCTGCCATTGTGCAGCAGGTAAGTGGGTGCCGTAGTGCAGTGCATTAGCTTCTTACCCCAGAGGCTTTTCCAGGCGACTGGCTGGTGAGCCCACTATCTCTCCCAGAGTGCAGAAGGTCTGACCCAGGAAGTCCTGCGAGGAGGACGGGGCGGCATGAAAGGAGAGGAAGAGGGAGAGGGAGAAGAGCCCGCAGACACATCCAGAGCACAGGAAATGGAGTGTAGAGAGAGACAGACAGAGAGGGAACAGTGAGTCAGAAGAGGCGTTCTCAAAGAAACACGCTGTACGGTTAATAAAGTCTAGGAAGGCATTCACGTACGTTGAAATCGGAGGGCTTCCAGAAGGGAGAACGGGCGGGCGAGCAGCATTAACAATAAGAGTACATGTAACAGAAAGGACCGAAACAACACACAAAAAGAACAAAAAATGAGGTTGTAGTCAGGTGTTAGAGATGGTGGAGAGAAACAAAAAGATCCAGAAGAGAAAGAGAGAAAGAGAGCAGGGTGTATCACCACCCACCCAGATTATCCATTTACACACATTAATGAACATCAAACCATAAATCATAATCACACAAACAAAAATGGAAATGAACAAATGTTTTGGTGATATGCAAACCACTGGCTGAGGTCAAGTAGATTCTATTTTAATATCCAGGGGTGACAAATATTAACTATCAAAGCTTCCTCTGTCTTTACTTTAATAGAAGAGTTCTCCAAACTGTAATTAAGAGCTGAGAACTCGATTACGTCCCACAGTTAACATCCAGCTTTGCAAAGCTGCTGCAAATGTCCTCGAAAGCTTTGATAATTGCACTTGATTATGGAACCGTTTCATTTCCTGCTGAAATGAACCTGCACGCTGTGTGTGCATTATGTGTGCGGTATGTGCACGCATAAACGATGTTGTCTGACATTAATAAAGGGGTAACTGGTTAATAGCAGTGAGCAGATGGTGCTTCATTGGTGCAATTCTCAGGATTTGGTGCCCTTTTAGATAATAAACATACACAGATCAACCATAAAATCACAGCCTCCTTGTTTCTAAGCTCCCTGTTGGTTTTATCAGCTCCTCTGATCACACAGGAGCTCTTTGTGGTTCTATAATTCCAGACTGTAGTTCATCTGTTTCTCTGCAGACTTTATTCTCCTCCTTTCACCCTGATCTTCAATGATCAGGACCCCACAGGACCACCACAGAGCAGCTATGATGTGGGTGGTGGTTCATTCTCAGCACTGCAGTCACACTGACATGGTGGTGGTGTATCAGACGCAGCAGTGCTGCTGGAGTGTTTAAACCCTTCAGTGTCACTGCTGGACCGAGAACAGTCCACCGACCAGAAACGTCCAGCCGACAGCGTCCTGTGGGCAGCGTCCTGTGAGCAATGATGAAGGACTAGAGGACGACCAACACAAACTGTGCAGAAACAGATGAGCTTCTGTCTCTGACTTTACATCTACAAGGTGGAGACACTCGGTAGGAGTGTCTAATAGAGTGGACAGTGAGTGGACACAGTGTTTAAACACTCCAGCAGCACCAGCGCCATTGTTTGAGATGAACTAGTATTAAAATCTTTTTACTTTCAGATTATGAACGGTGCAGTCAGGCAATGCCTCTGGTAAATGTTTCACTTTTTCTGCTTAAAAACACAGTAAAATTATATTTTTACGTTTAAAAAAAACATTTGTGGCATATTACATTACAGAATTATGAGATATTAAAACAACATCTTAAACAACGGGATGGTGTTTTCTATATAAATATTTCTATTTTATCATACACCACAGTGGCACCCAATCCTGAGACTGACTGATTCGTTCACAGTAATCCCAAAACCATGAATCCCAGTGCCCGGAGCACAGTCCTCATGATTTAACGACACCCTTCAGCACGTAAACAAACTCTCATTTGCATAAAACCAAAAATCATATGGAAGAAAGGCATGCATGCAAAAAGTACATGTGTGCAAACAGGCGTAAGTGCATTCAGGTTCCTCTTCAGGCAAGCGCACGCACACGGGCACACTTACGTGTTTGGCCAGATCTGGACTTTTGGAGTCAATGTCATATCTGAAATCAGAGAGTCGGACAGGGATCATTCATGCGTGATGATTACAGATCACTTCTCTGTTATACGATTGTTCTGAGCACACTCTTCTAACGCTGCAGTTTGATTAATCAGGCAGAGATGAGGTGGCCTTAGCAGCTCCAACAAAGTGAGTCCAAAACACACACGTCCATGAAAAGTGCTAAAAGTGTCCCTGCAGAAATGAAAAACCCCATCACAGAAGAAGCACGTCTGAATGGAGGCACTTTTTCCGTAACTGCACAGCGACTCCTTTGTTGTTTCGAGAGAAACATGATCACATTTGATCTCAAGGAAGGGAACGTCTACGAGGTTAAAGTGCAATCTTTAAATCAGATCCATCAGCTCAACCAGAACAGAAGTCAATGCCATTTGGGAATGCTGCATGGATCTGCTCTTCCCATTTCAGGGGACATCAAGCATTGATACCATTTTAGAGCTTCAAATGATGCAGTTTTTGATCTGAATTTTATCTGTCTTTAAAGAAAAGTATTTGTTTTATTAACTCAGTGTAGGCTGTTCTCGAGAATTTGGTTCGTTTGGTCAAATCAATCTCTGGTTCTCCTGAAATCTGGTATCAGGTTTCTTTCAGGAGGACTTTGGTTTGGTTTGCTGCAAGTATGGAAGCTATCTGCTCCCGGGGACAGGGGTGGGGTTACCCGATTGGCTCATTTTGTCACATGACTGCTTTCAAACTGTTTGCAGATGTTCCTACATGGTGAAATGCCATGTCTCCAGACAATGCGGCTCTTCAGCCATGAGTGTTTGTATCCAAGGGAGATAAGAACCTAAGCCCAACCTGTGGGACAGTGACGTTTGATCCATGGTTCAAATGAAACGAGTGAAAATGAGGTGAACCATACTTCAGCTCGTTTGTAGAGATAGTCAAGATGCCCAATCAAGTCACACTATTATGACCAACTCCTTGTTTCTACACCATATAATTACATACATAGTCCATCTCTTTCTCGGCTAAACACAGCAGTGCTGCTGGAGTGTTTAAACCCCTCAGTGTCACTGCTGGACCGAGAACAGTCCACCAACCAGAAACGTCCAGCCGACAGTGTCCTGTGGGCAGCGTCCTGTGAGCACTGATGAAGGACTACAGGACGACCAACACAAACTGTGCAGAAACGGATGAGCTTCTGCCTCTGACTTTACATCTACAAGGTGGAGACACTCGGTAGGAGTGTCTGATAGAGTGGACAGTGAGTGGACACAGGGTTTAAACACTCCAGCAGCACTGCTGTGTCTGATCCACTCGTACCAGCAACACACACTAACACACCACCACCATGTCAGTGTGACTGCAGTGCTGAGAATGACCCACCACCCACATCATATCTGCTCCGTGGTGGTCCTGTGGGGTCCTGATCATTGAAGATCAGGGTGAAAGGAGGAGAATAAAGTCTGCAGAGAAACAGATGAACTACAGCCTGGAATTATAGAACCACAAAGAGTGTGTGATCAGAGGAGCTGATAGAGTGGACAGTGAGGTGGTCATAATGTTATGGCTGATTGGTATATAAGGGCCAAATACTATTATGTAACCAAGTCTCTGTAAGACAGCGAGCATTATGAAATAATAGGCCACGGTTCAGTTTCATAAATCCTGCATATTTTGTCATTTTTCCTCAGTAATTCATAACCATTGTGAGGATATTCTGCTCCATGATTCATTCTGAATTTGCTTGCATCCACAGTGCTGCGTTCTCCAGCCTGAACCCGGGGATTACTGTAGATTCCACCAATCATTAATTATTAATAAAGGTTGAGGGCACCGAGGACGAAGCTGGAAAAGAATGAACACATGAAGAAATTTATGCATTTTTATATGCGCATGTATGATCGAACAATGAGAAGCACATTCAGAAATAAAGTTTGGTGAAACCAAAAGAGATGTTTAAGAGTGAAGAACTCTGCATGTATCACTGCTAGTGTTACTAATAATATACGCTTATTTGTGTGGAACATTTTCAAAATATGGCCAAAGAGTTTTAGAGAAGAAAGTCAGATGAAAGTGTGTGAACCCTTTTGATTTTCCAACATTTCTGCACAAATATCATCAGATTTGAGTTCATTCCTCCGTACAAACCAGTGTCAGCCTTGTTATGTTGGTGTGTATCCTCCCATGAACTGCTGCTTCAGCTCCGTCCACATGTCCACACTTTGACGGGCCGTTGACTTTTCATAAACCATGTTTGTTCCACCCCCGTGTTCCACAGATAGGACGAGGTTTTCCCTGAGGTAACACCCCTTCATAATCAATTAACATACTGATGTCCCATGACTTTTGGCATGTCAGTGTAAATCTACCTGTAGAAGTTACACCCAAACTGGAATATAGAGACTGTAGGGAAATGAAACACACCAGTGAACAGGTAGACCAGTCAAAAGCTCTGACAGGTTCATTATTCAAGTTTAAATTGGCTCCTTTGGGTCTTGAGGTCTGACTGCTCTCTGTCAGGAGTTCAGAACTTAAGTTCAGACTGAGATCTTAAATTTAGAACTTCAGGGACAGACGTTCAAATTCTTATCTTTAATTTGAACCTCACGGCCCCCGATTTTGAGGGTTATTGTTATTTTCAGCAGATCAATTTTTGAGATTTTACATATTTGTATGAGTTTGACTCTGATTGGATTACAAAAATAATAAACCAACCCTACATATCCCAGGAATTTTATTCCAGAACTTGATCAATGTGTGAAAAAAGTAAGGTGGCAACAGTCTCTCCCTTCTCATTTTCATTTATATTTACAGGTTGAGCATCAGCCCCGCCCCCTCTCTCTGATCAGTCAGAGTCTGTATGCAGGTTGATCATCAGCCCCGCCCCCTCTCTCTGATCAGTCAGCGTCTGTATGTCTGCTTTGGCATTTAACCTGGAATTGAATTCAGATGGAAACAAGTGAATGTTTGCTGTTTTCTTGTTTGATTATTCGCTGATGATTCCTTCCTCTGTGATGTTTAAGGGACAGATAGGATAAGTCATGTAGTTTGTTATGACCTATGTATCATGTTCTCTCCCATGCCGAGTTATGAAGCCTAGAAAACAGTATGTTCTGCCTGTAAAATGCAGATCTCAGGTTCTAAGAGTTAAAAAAAAGGTTCTTTTTTTTCCCCAAAGATGAATGAAACTAGTTTTTCAGCTGGAACCACTGTGGGCGTGTCTAGTTGTACAGGGCAAGGAGCAATGACATACCATCTGTCTCATACAGTGTTGTCTTCTATGTCTTATCTCCAAAAGTTGGTCCATATTTGCATTTTGGAGAAAAGCAAACGTCTGTAACAGAAACGATCGCAGGTCGTCTATAAACTGAATGTGAGCTCAACCCAACCCTCACTCTTACTCCAACCCTGAACATTCTGCCCGTTTCATCGTGAGTTTATAAGAGGGAATGAGCAACATGCTGTATGTACATATGTATGTCCATTGTCCACTGGTGGAGCTGTTTTGCCAAATAGACAGTAAATATGATCACTCAGTTTGGCCGGGCAGCTCTATGAAGAGTCCTGGTGGTTCCAAACTTCTTCCATTTACAGATGATAGAGGCTATGTGCTCATTGAGACCTTCCCCAGATCTGTGTCTCCATACAATCCTGTCTCGGAGGTCTACAGACAGACTTCATGCCTTGGTTTGTCTCGGACCTGCACTGTCTACCATCAGACCTTATATAAACAAATCCTGTCCAGTCAATTGAATTGGCCACAGGAGTCCAAACAAGCTGTAGAAACATCTGAAGGCTGATCAGTGTAAAGAAGCAAAGGCTGTGAATATTAATGTAAATTTTATTTTCGTGCCTTATTTTGAATAAATTTGCAAAGATTTCAAACAAACTTCTCACCGTCATCGATGGGTATCGTGTGAGAATCTGTCTCTAAACCTAAAAGACAGTCCATTGTTTCTGTCCCCGTTGTCCCATGCTGGTATGCTGGTGAGTTCACAGGTCCTGGATGGTTGAGAACGTACTCCAGTGTCTTGTAAACATTCTTTAAACAGTGAGTGAAGCAGGTAGCAGACGGTGCTTTGCCATTGTAGTCAGATTGGTGGTATCTTTCGTTCCTCCGTACTGAAGTGAGTAAATGCTGCTGCGCGGCTTCGCCCTCCCTGAATACCAGCAGTCATGTCCACAGAATGTTTCTGTGATACGGCGATGAGCCACGGCTCACTGGGGTCAGGGATTGCTTGCGTTTGTTTTCTATAATTGATTTAGTGCCAGCTCCGTGCCTGGAGACGGAGCCGGACACGGAATATAATTGCTCTCCGTGCCCCCACCAGATATTCTCATAACCTGTTGCTGTTATTGGACGACAGAAAACGTGGGCAGACAAAGCAGGGGACTGAATTGGATAACCCTGATCACAAAAGCCCGTCTGTGGCACAGCGACGAGAGACAATTATTAGCAGCGATTATGCTGGAGGTTCAGGATTTGACGCACTCAATCACAGGATTAAGAGGCGCAGAACAGATTTCAGACCCTTACCTTCTAGTTCCTTTCTAGACTGAACTGCATGCACGTGGAACAGTCCTCTGAACGTTGTTCGTGTGAGACTTTATGAGGCAACACATGAAAAAACATTAAAAGTACATGACTGATGCAGACGTGCGTGATGGAGTCGCTCTATCTCGGTTCCCCCTTCACAGCTTGCTGGAAGGGGTAAGGGAGGTCGCTCGGCGCCAGAAATAATGTTCTCAGATGTGAGGGAAGAAACAGGGACTGAATTATTCATGTGTTTCCCGTGTGAAGGTAAAATGGGGCATAATGAAGAAACCTAGATTGGTGCACTTGCAAGTCTTCCTGTTCCTGACTTTTGACCCCGACCTCAATCCTAACTTTGGACAAACCCGAAGATCTTACTCTCAGGAGAACTCTTGGGGGTGAGGAACCAGTTTTGGTTCCTTGGAGAATATTTCAATCCTTTCAGAAACCTTGTGAATGGCACGTGTGACTGTAAGTTAGGGATGCAGTGAAAATAGGATGTTATTAAAAGACGTTTTCATAATAAAAAATATTAAGCGCAATATTTAGACATGCAGGCTAAACGAGGCCGTAGTGGCAGATTCGGTGTGGACCACAGCTGGGCTTCTGGAACAGGGAGGTAAACATAGATGTTTTGCGCAGCCTGGAGGCAGGTATGTGAAGCCAGACCCCCTGTGAGTGAGGGAGAGAGGAGAATGATGTTTGAGACAAAGGTGAAGTGAGAATGAAGGGATTTATAGGGCTGGAGAGGAAGCTTTGGGACATGGAGCAGCTCTCAAATGAAGTTGTTACTTAATTTACTGAACTAGAACTCGTTAAACAAGACTAATTACACTGTTTGTAATGAAATGTCAGTGTTCTTTAAGCACTAAAATCCATAATATGCTCTGAAATGTACATTGTATCAGACACAGCAGTGCTTCTGGAGTGCCATCAGTGTCTTCCAACCAGAGCTTCTGTCTCTGACATCTACAAAGGGGATCCACTTTTTAGTGCCGCCGTAATATTTTTCTATATATAAATATAAAAATCATAATGAATGTTCAGATTTGATTAGAAAATCGGAATCTCGGTCTCGGCCTGGGCTTTTCCAGATGTCCGTCTTGACTGGGACTCGACTACTACGCTACATGTGATACTGTGGCGACCACAGCGGCCATTTTCTTTCTTTTGTAGAGTAAAATACTATGAGATCCTATCAGGTTCAAAAGGACATTTCATTTGTAAAGATGGAATCAGGCCTATGGGGTGTTACAGAGCGAACCCGTTTTTTCCAATAAGGAAGAGGAATTGTGCCACTTTAAGATGAACCAGTGCGGTTATCATTGTCTCCGTTTCATACATGTCCATTGTAATATCCATCCATGCATGTAATATCACGCCATTTTCAGCAGTATTATCCCGTCATTGTTAAAACGATCTATTGTAGAAAAAAATGTATGTAAATTATCAGCCGATCTTAACAGCATTACCACGTTACAGCTCTTTACTGTGAAACGAGTGCATTGTGATGAGCAGGCTGCTGTGGCAGGAGCTGATGCCAGCAAAATTATTGTAAGGTGCAAGTTGTGTGTGTGTGTGTGTAATGTGCAGTGCATGTTTTCATATCTCCACTGGACAGCGTGAGCTGATGTCAGGCTGCATAGAAGGAGGGCTGTTGCTGTTTTGGACTCCTTCAGTGACTTAAGAGCTCCTGTTTAGAACGTTTTTGAACATGTAGCCACAGATAAAGGGAGTGTCCAACCTGGTGGAGACCCTTGCTGTGAGCATTGTCTTGCTGATAAATAACAGTTGGAAGTCCTGACATGAGAGACATGTGGCTGCAGGATGTCCTGCATGTATCACTCAGCTCTGTGTCTCTCTCACTGCTAGGGGTGAGCGACCGGAAGTCGGGGCAGTGTGTTGCTCCATGGCAAACGCAGGCTTGAAGCACTGACCGCAAAGCCTCCATAGTCAAACCCAACTGTCAGTGGAGACAGTACGGTTCCAGTTCTATCGCAGGTCTTGATCATGACACCACTGCAAATGATGGCGATGGCTTGGTCACAGTGATCTAGGATGTCTGTTAAATGTCTTCACAGCAAGGCCTCTGAGCCTTCTCATAGGCCAGTGGGTGAAGAATTATGTGATCTTGGGCCAAGACCCAGAGACCAATCAGACCATACCCGCGTTCTTTCGTATCTGCCCGAGACAGAACTACACGACACGTCGGGCCGGAATCCGACATTGCATTGTTATTTTTTTGGTCAATGAAAGCATCTTTTTGTAAAGTGCTCGTGTGTCGTCTTCTTTATACACAACGAGTCCTATGTCTCCGCCACAGTGTGCGAGTGTGTGAACGAGGGCAGAGGGGAGCTGAGTAGAGGAGGCGCAGAGAGCAGAGCGAGGGTGTTCTAGCGTGTTCATACGTCTAGAACACAGTCATTTACGAATATGAGCATGAATTGTGTCGGTTTGGTTGACTCCGCCCAACACGAAGTCAGAAGTTTGGAAATTGTGTGTTTTTGGCTTGTATTTCTTGAACCCCTTCTACACAATTCGTGAGACATTTGCAGTTTGGTGTAAATAAACTTCAGACATAAGTTATGAAAGAATTATGAAAGAATTTTGGATCAAACGAGATCTGAACGGTGGGCCGTTGATTGGCTTGTGATGCTGCATCAAAACGAAGTGGCTGCATCTTGCTGATTCTGGGTTTGATCAGCCTCAGTTTGTACATGATTGCATTTCTGTAATCAGGACCATTAATAGTTACTTGAGTCGTAGGTATAGTGCCACCTATGGGAAGTCATGGTTATTGCAGATTGTGACTCATGTGAATATTAGGGCTTGACTGAAGGACAGTTTGAGCTTGTTTCGAGTCTAAATGACTCAGGTTAAACGAAGGTAAGGATGATCAAGATCATTGTTAATATTACAGTGCTTTGGAAGATCTGCAGTTGGATGTTCCAGCAGGAGAAACACAGTTTGGGCTTGAAGCGATCCGGTCAGATCAAAGGAATGCGAGAAGGGGTTGTGGACAGGCCTGTGCCCTTTTCAGAAGTTGTCCTTTTTCTTGAACATGTCTAACCTCGGCGGTCATATCAATAACGCTATCGACTGACCGAGCCAGTCCCTCGTAAGCTTTTGCTCCAGTTCCCTTAAGATTGAGTCGTGGCTCTACACATCTTCACCTTTCAACTGAAAATGTCATATTGTGCACGATCATCTGAGTACTGAGTAATGTTTCCACCTCTGGCTGATTTTGAGAAGCTGGAGAAACAGCAGCGATAAATGTCAACACGTCCCCTAAGGTGGATTGTTTTTTTTTTTTCCTTTACGCGACTCCACTGAATTACAGCCTTCATATTTTCTGTTGTTTGCCTGACAGAGTCAGACAACATTATGTACGATTATTATAATGTGACAGTCGCGTTCCAGTCCCTGTTGATACGAAGAGAAAACATCCCGTGATTAGTCGTTACACACTGGGCTTGGAAGAGCATCCCTCTGTGGAGGACTTGGGATGGAAGTGTAAGAGCGAGAAGGCTGATGCAAGCACTTGTTTTGCAAGCTGTAGATTTGTGGAGGTAACTGCATCTGCATCTAAGGCTGCGTTCGCTCAGCAGGAAACGTGGCCCAAAAACGATTATCTCCACAAATCGGATTTTTTAGGCTTTTCGTGCATTTTTTCCTTTTATAAAGAAAGTGCTAATTACTAAACTCCATTAGTACTCTTCCCCATCACATACGATGCTCTCCACACTAGGAAAGTCAAGACGTGCCTCCTACATACAGAGCCAGACGCTGCCTCTTTTCAACCTGCTGCCATCGCATCACTGCTGGGCAGCCAATGCGCTCGGAGGAAAGTGCCAGGTCGCCAGCTCTGATACAACAGCTAACAGTCGACCAGCACGTCACCGAGCGCCAGCCAGAGACAGCATGACCCATTTTGCTCTCCCGGGTTCCGTCTCGCAATGGCAAGAAGCAGGACTCAGGATTTGAACCAGCGATCGTCAGATGGTAGTGTTAGCGCAGCAGACCACAGACACTTCCGTTTGGTACTGTCAGCATCTCTTCAGCTTGCATTTAAGAAGATATTGACTTGGGTTGGTGAAGTTGCACGAGCGGCGTTCTAGCTGTTCAGACAGAAGCATTGCTGTGAATCTGATCTGTATTGGATTTCAATACCACTAAGACAACGTTCTCTTTAGTGCTCTTCAAAAGGGTGAATAAGACACAGAAAACACGGAAAACACTCCGAGTGCCTGTCTAAGTCTCGAGTGCACGGGCGCCACGCTGTGAGCCACTTCTGCTCATTATCCTCAGTGTGGAAATTACAGCGACACAGTGGGTGAATTGTGTTGCATCTTCTGGAAAATTTCTGCATCTGCTGGTATGCCTCAGCTCGACTGCAGCCTCGGCAGTCTGCGCTCTGACCTTGCAGGTGTGCGGATCGAGAGGTTTTTGTTCTGTTTTTAGTTCATACCTTCAGGATTTTGGCTTTTCTACTGTCCTCTGTCTCACTGCAGTCTTAAAGTAAGGGTTCTTCAGTGGATCTACACTGAACCATTGCACCTTCCAGAACCGTTTAGTTGGTTCTTTCCTGGGTTAAGTGGTATTTTCTGATGTATATTAACAAGGTAGGAGTGTCTGATAGAGTGGACAGTGAGTGGACACAGTGTTTAAACACTCCAGCAGCACTGCTGTGTCTGATCCACTTGTACCAGAACAACACACACTAACACACCACCACCATGTCAGTGTGACTGCAGTGCTGAGAATGACCCACCACCCACATCATAGCTGCTCTGTGGTGGTCCTGTGGGGTCCTGATCATTGAAGATCAGAGTGAAAGGAGGAGAATAAAGTCTGCAGAGAAACAGATGAACTACAGTCTGGAATTATAGAACCACAAAGAGCTCCTGTGTGATCAGAGGAGATGATATGATGGACAGAGAGAGGAGAACCAAGGACCAGTGTATTAAATGTTTATCTGGGCAGTAAACGATTTTTTTATTTAATAAAATAATTGCAATAAATAAATAGTTGAATCAATAATCTTTTGTATATTGAAGTGTTTATTTCCACTCCTTCATGAAGCCCAATGTTCTTTTTAGTTTGTCAGTGTGAGTCATAAATATGAAACATTCAGATTGATGACTGGATGACCCCAACTGCACCAGAAGATGTTTGGAGGACTGGAGATGGATTATAGACACACATCTTCCATAATCTGGAAAGATCTTCATTCTTGATCACAGCACAATCTGCTGCGATCATTTGAAGGAACGAATTGCCCTCAAAATTGTTCAGATTACCCTCTAGTGTAGGCCAGGCAATGAGTGTTCCTTTGATTGGTGAAAAACGGTTTCCCGATGGTTCTATAGGAGCAGAAAATGTACCAGGAGGTGCATAAGTATTTGGACGGTAGCACAGTTTTGGTAATTTTGCCTCCTTGCTGCACCTTAATGGATTTAAAATGAAGCAGGTGTGTAGACATTCCACAATGTATTGAATTCGAGGGTTTAAGAAAATACTGCATTAACCATTTAGAAATTACAGCCAATTTACATCATCTTCATTTTTACTGACACAACACAACCAAATCACCCTGATCTTCAATGATCAGGACCCCACAGGACCACCACAGAGCAGCTATGATGTGGGTGGTGGGTCATTCTCAGCACTGCAGTCACACTGACATGGTGGTGGTGTGTTAGTGTGTGTTGTGCTGGTACGAGTGGATCAGACACAGCAGTGCTGCTGGAGTGTTTAAACCCTGTGTCCACTTACTGTCCACTCTATCAGACACTCCTACCGAGTGTCTCCACCTTGTAGATGTAAAGTCAGAGACAGAAGCTCATCTGTTTCTGCACAGCTTGTGTTGGTCGTCCTCTAGTCCTCCATCAGTGCTCACAGGACGCTGCCCACAGGACGCTGTAGGCTGGACATTTCTGGTTGGTGGACTGTTCTCGGTCCAGCAGTGACACTGAGGGGTTTAAACACTCCAGCAGCACTGCTGCGTCTGATCCACTCGTACCAGCAACACACACTAACACACCACAACCATTGTCCATGGTCTCATGGTCTGTCCTGGACCCTTACACCCTGACCGTCACGGTAAATGCATCTGTTTGCAGAGACTGTGTTAATATTCAGAGACCTAATTCCTGGGAATGGTGAAAAGTGAGACACACAATGGCGCCTTCAGTAGATGAAGGAAATGTCACCAGCGGTTCCCTGCATGTGAATGACAGATCGTCATTCCTTGGGGGCTAATTTCTAAAGTAGATGGTCATTGCACAAGTAAAATAGCTATTGGTCAGAGCTGCCTCTGGGACTTGGAATTAGATGGAAGATTCCTTTGTGCCTCGCTGGTTTTTAAAGACACAATCCTGGAGGGAAATTCGTTTTTTGATCACATGCTTTGCTTGATCTGTTTGGTTGATGGGCATGTCTGTGAGGAGCTATGCTGCTTTCAGGTCATGAGTCAAATGCTTGTCCAGACTGCCAAGAGCATCAGATCTGAGAGCGAGCGTGGTCTTTCATGCTCTTATTAAGACGAGAGGGGAGAAATAGCGGCTGAAATTTTAAGGCTATGTTTGAGAGCTTGAATGCGGTGTCCAGTGGAGTGAGTGATTGCAAAGAAGATGCATGGAGTGAGTGGAAAGACAGAGTGAGGGACAGCGGCAGAGACACAAAAAGAAAGAGAGAAAGAGAGAGAGAGAGACGGAGTGTTTAGGTCATACGACAATCTAATGCAGCCTGTTCTTTAGATACAGTGATATGAATAAATGACACGATTTATTCACCGCAACATTAGAGAAACTAAAATCAGCTTTATTGTATTAAACTATGAACCGTATTACGTTGTCACAACGTCTGTAGCAGTGACGTACATGAGGCCTACTGATCTGACCAAAAGGTCTCGGGATTTGTTTCTTAATTGAAGTCAACATATTTCAACATGAATTATATTAACTTTACAGGAAAGAGCTGCCAACAGACACCTTTACTTACAAACATCTGAAAAGTCCATCAAACCTCCTCCATTAAAACTTTAAGTTCTCTTAAACCATGTAACTTAACGAATATTACATTAACAATCTCCTTTAATTCACCAAACATTATAAAAATATTTATGAGAGTCACAAATAGCAGAGATTGGTATTTTCAAGAGAGCCAAGACCTGCTCCAGTTTGGCTTCATTTGAGATGAATTAACAGAAATGAGATATTTGTATGAAATTGAACATGTTTCAGTCAAATATTGGCTTGTGCCTACAATCTGTAGACTTATTTATAGGGATTGAAAAACCATGTGTGAGATTTTATATATATATATATTAGTCCAAATAAAAATCTATTTGAATACTTATTTATGCATCCGTTATATACCATCTCAGGACTTTTATTCTGAAATTTGATGAGAGCAAACAGCCCCTCCCTTCTAATTTATAACCCAATATCTGGCTCATTAGTCCCCACCCCCCTCTTCCTAAACGGAGCAGTAAACATGCACTAGAAGCTCCTTTGGTATTGAAACTGGGATTGATTTCAGTGGGAAACCAGTGGATTTGAGCTGTTGGGCTGATAATTCATCACACCGTACGAAGGGGGCAGGACCACAAGTGAACACACCTGGGAACACTAAAGACGAGGTGTCCTTCTGAGACGTTCCTGCCTGTTGCAGTGACTGGCAGGGTGATTAAAGGCCAATCTGCCCGTCTGTCATTAGTAAAGACATGACATCATACAGCAGCCAGTCATTTTTATGGACGGATGTCAGTAAAATCAGCCAATCAGAACCTTCTGAAGGAGTAATTAGTTGGATCAGGTGGGGCGGGTTAGGGTTGAATCTAAAGCCTGCTGGAAAGTTGCTCTTCAGGAGCGTGGTTGGTGATCCTTGTTTCAGCCATAACATCAACCAGAAATATCTGGTGTTGGAACATTGTTGTGAGGATTTGATTGCATTTAGCTGTGAGAACATAGTGAGGGTTAGGTACGGATGTTGGGTGGTTAGCTGTGTATCACTCATTCTCATTCCAGTGGTATTCAGTGAAGCTCCATCAGTCGAGAGAACACCCTGCTCCAAAGCTGTAGCGCTCGGGGGGCTTTGGACCCTTCAAGCTGAAACTTGGGTTTTGGGGTTTTTCTGAAATCAGGCAAAGTTCTAGCATAAACGGAGGAACTCTGTCTGACGAAGCATGTATTGATGGTTCATAGTTCACTGCCTGTTTTCCATATGAACATCACCGAGGGGGTACTGCGAGTAACCAAGCAGATGGTGGGAAGAAAACCTTCTGCTGGAAGGATCGATGGTCAGAGTAAGGGCTGGGTCAGCTGTTAATAGAGCTGGCAGATGGAAGTTAGTGTGTGCGTGTGTGTGTGTGTGTGTGTGTGTGTTTGCACATGTGAACTAGTGTGCTTGTGAGTAAATGTGTGTCTCTCTCGGTTTCTTCATGGAAAGCGAAGCAATTAAAGCTCCATTCACCATTCCCATGTGAGATCTTCTAGATGCTGCTGATCCTGACTGGCCTGAGCGTTCAATGTGGGGAAGCTGCTTATGTTTCACACACGACGATGACCTTTTATTATAGATGGTTTTGAATCATTGAACTTACAGAGATATATAACACACATTAGTGCAGAATTGTACAGATTGTGTTTAGTTATTGTTGTGACCTAGATAATGATCAGGCATGTTTACCAAACGTCCTGTGATATTAATATTCTAACTTTGTGTGAGTTGTGTTATCGATCCTGAATTGGGTTGTTTGGAAAAGCTTCATGCCTGAGAGGTTCTTTCAAAGTAAATGTAAGAGTGTGTCTCAACTACAGTCCTGGAGGAACCCGTTCTCTACATATTTTAGAGCTCTGCCTGCTCCCAGGTAAGGGTGCCTCCAGGACCAGGGTCGAGAAACACTGTTTGAGAGAACCATAACAACTCATTTCTTTACATAATACATCATAAATATAGATTCAAGGGAGGCAGATGATGTGTGGTTCCTTATATCACTCTCTCAGCCCGGGTCCTGGAGGCACCCTGCCCTACATGCAACTCTGATGGACTTAATGAGCTGATTAGTAGAGCAGGGAAAGCTCTAACATATGCAGGGTAGGGGTGCCTACAGGACCATGGTTGAAAAACCCTGCCTTAAAGAACATTGTTAAAGGGTTCTGTGTTTTTTCAAGAGGAGGTTCCACTGTAGTTATGATTGTAGATTCTGTAGAACCCTTTTTTTCTACTGTAGCAAAGACGACTTTACTCTTGGTATCAATTATTTCTCCCTAAAGCTGATCCAATAAAGTGGTAAAAGTCTTATACCAGGTTGAGCTGGGTTTGCGAGACTAAAGTACCTCAAGAACCACACAGGGACCGTTTGCTCTTTCTCGAACCCGTACTAATATTTGTACAAATCCTTTTTCAATTAATCACTGGCAATTATTTTTATTTATTTGTGGGACGTGAGACCCTGAGGCTTAAGCTTAACCCTTGTGCGGCGCATGTTGATGGATCTCAGAACGTGTGGCAGTAATTCTCTCTAAATGAGAATCATTTATCATTTGACTGTAAGAGGGATTATGTTCCATACTGCTTACCTTCTTCATGGCAATAAAACATGATGAGGACTAATGAGACCTTCCTGGGCCTTTCGGGTTTATTGGGGACCGATGCTCGGTTTCGAACCGATGTTCAATTAAGCTGGCTAAAGCAAAGCTTAAGCCCTGTAGATGCCGTCTAAAGACTATATTTGTAGTTCTTGATTAGTTTCCAAAGTGCTGACGCTGTAGTTTTGCTGTAGCACCTCGAAAACCGAAGAGCGAGAAGGTGCACCATTCACATTTGAGTTAATGAAACTTCATAATGGGAGTTCTGCTTCTGCCAGGCCACAGACGAAATTGCCATCACATGAAAAAAGGCCTTAATAACAGCCTGGAAAAGGGCCAGGGCTTAAAATTGAGCTGGGGTGCCCATCCTCTCCGTTCACCCTGGGAAAACTTTCAGTGGCTGCTCTCTCTCAGCCTTGCCCTGTGCTTTGCACACCATCGATCAAAATGTAGTAACAACAGACCCAGTTCTGCTGACCTGAATATATTTCAATGGTATCGTCTCTGTCGGTATTGCCTGTCCTCAGCAGAAGGAGTTTTTCATTTCAAACCTCTCCTGCCTTCATATCTCACAGCCTTTGACTTTTGAATGAAGTACGTTTCCTCTTGTCCAGTAAGCTCTTGGCCAGAAAGCCCTAATCTCTCCAATCGTGAATCGTGTCTTCTGCCTCTGAACCAATGAGAGTTAAACTGTATGCTGAGGATGTTGGAGTCTATTTTGATCACTCTGGCTGAAATAGCTTCTCCCACACAAGGGTGCCAATTACAGTGCCATTGGGTTTGTGGAGAGTGTAGATGAGAGGGGAATTGGATCACGGGTCCAGTGGTGTGAGAGTGCAGGTTTGAAGAACGAATGAGATCTATGCTGTACCTCGACGACCCTTTGAGATTAAATTTGGCAGAAGAGATGTGTGTTTATTTTGATGGGCCCAGCTTTCTTACTCGGTTGATTTGCCAGTTGTCCTTTATTAACTCTTAGAACCTGAAATTTGCAATTTTAAAGCTCATACAGACTCTGACTGATCAGAGAGAGGGGGCGGGGCTGATGATCAACCTGCATACAGACTCTGACTGATCAGAGAGAGGAGGCGGGGCTGATGATCAACCTGCATATAGACTCTGACTGATCAGAGAGAGGGGGCGGGGCTGATGCTCAACCTGC